>JBBPTX010001177.1:0-11944 GCA_038094595.1 Pulveroboletus aff. annulatus | reverse complement strand
GAAGGGTTACTGCATTATCCCCAACTAGTGTGATGATGTCATATGGCCCTAGCCATCGCTCTGTTAACTTGCGACTTGCACGCGGCAACCTTAAGTTATCTGTGGAAAGCCACACTTTATCTCCAACGTTATAGGGAGGAGTCTCCTTTCTATGTTTATCAGCTTGTGCTTTCATGTGCAGCTGAGCTTGTTCTAGATTTAATTTAGTTTGCTCCGTCACATCGTGTAGAGTGGATAGGAATTCGTCAGCAGCTGGTGCCTTGGAAGATGAAGCAATGGGTTCTATTCCCATGCGCGGAGTATAGGAGCGAGTGACTTCAAATGGAGACTTCTTGGTTGAGGCTTGCCTCTTAGAGTTATAGCTAAATTGTGCGATGGGTAACCATTGTGCCTATTCGCCTTGACGCTCTGCGCAGAATATTCTTAAATACTGCTGCACGTCCCTGATCATTCTTTCTGTTTGACCATCTGTCTGCGGGTGATGTGCTGTGGATAAACGTTGTTTTATATTAAGCTTCTTGCATAGCTCTGCCATGACTTGTGAAGCAAACTGTGGTCCTCGATCGGACACTATAGATAGTGGAATCCCATAGTGCTTGAAGATGTGGTGGAGATAGAGACTTGCTGTCTCAATGGCGGATGTCGTCTTGTGACAAGGGATAAGCACCACTTCTTTTGAGAAGCAATCTACAGCTACTAAGATGCTGTCTGATTCGTTACTTTCTGGCAGATCTGTGACAAAATCAACAGATATGTCTTGCCAGGGTCCACTAGGGACTTCTAAAGGTTGCAATAGACCAGAACTTTGCTGGTTAGAAGGTTTCATTCGTGTGCATCAATTGCAACGAGATACATAATCTTTAATCTGAGTTGTGACACCGGGCCACCAATAATGACGTAAGATCAATTCAATAGTCTTTTCATTTCCAGGATGACCTGCCATAGGTGAGTCATGACATAATTTAAGGGTCTTGATTCTTAAATCTTCGTTATCTCTGTTTTTGGCCAGAACGTATAACCGATTTCCTTCTTGGTAAAGAAGCCCGTTTGCTTCCTTACATACTCGATATTCTTTACATAGCTTCTGTACTTCTGTCTCCATCAAGAGACATGTTTGATTAAATATATCTTGATGTAGCTGTGCCCCTTCATTGTAGATTGCGACTTCGGATAATGTTGTCCTTATCCACTCCGGGGATATCATAGTTATACCTTTGTTGTCGTCTTCTATTCCTTGTGCATGATCTTCTCTTCTAGAGAGAGCGTCTGCCTTTGCATTGGACGATCCTGGTTTGTACACAAAGGTGTAGTTGAATCTAGATAAATATTGCACCCATCTAGCCTGTCTTCTAGACAAATCTTGCGCTTTCATGAAATATTGAAGGTTAGCATGGTCATTCCATACTTCAAATGGATGTTCTGTTCCTTCTAAATAGTGGCGCCATTGTTCTAGCGCTCTGATGATGCTCAGCATTTCTTTATCTGCAATAGGATAGTTTCTCTCTTCCGCTGACATTGAGTGCGAGCTAAACGCCACTGAGTGCCACTTGTCTTTCTTTAATATTGATCATACTGCCTCTGTTGCGTAGTCAGAGGCATCTGTTTCTAATCGGAATTGACAATCAATGTCCAGATAGGCGAGAATAGGAGCTGTGGTGAATCGTTCTTTTAATTTATCGAAAGCATCTTGTTGTGGAGAATCCCATTTCCAAGGGACATCTTTCTTTAGGAGGTTGTTCAAAGGTCTAGCGACTTGCGCATATCCTTCTATGAAGCAACGATAGTAGTTAGCAAGACCGAGAAAGCTTCGCACCCCTTTCACACTGGTAGGTGCTGGCCAATCTAAGATGGCGTCAACCTTCTTTCGATCCATCTTGATCCTGTCTTGTCCTACGACCATCCCCAAATAGTCAACTTCTTTCTTAAAGAAGTGACATTTCTCTGGTTTGGTGAAGAGATCATTCTCCTCTAGATGCTTTAGTACTTTCTTGACAATTTCTGCATGCTCCTGTTCGTTATCTGTCTTGGTAAATATCATGATGTCGTCTATATAGACCACCACGACGTCTTCCATGTCTGCAAATAATTCGTTCATCATGGTTTGGAAAGTGGCTGGAGAATTGCACAATCCAAAGAACATAACCAGGGGTTCGAAAGTTCCCTTATGCATGACGAAGGCCACTTTCCATTCGTCTCCTTCTTTGATGCATACATTGTTGTATCCCCATCTGAGATCCAATGTGGTAAATAGCTTGGCTCCTTTTAATCGATCTACGAGTTGCAAAATCAGAGGGAGGGGATAATTATTTTGTATTGTCTGTGAGTTTAGATAACGATAATCTTGTACCATGCACTTTTGCCCGTCTTTCTTTGGAACGAAGAAAACTGGTGACGTTTGAGGAGATTTGGAAGTTCTAATGTATCCTTTGAATGATTGATCTTCTAACCAGTCTGATACTTCCTTCTGTTCATCTGCGCTCAGGGGTATGAGTCTTCCCTTCTTTGGTTGAAAGTCTTCTTTAAGATCTATGGCATGATCCCAAGATTTTCGTGTGGGCATTCTGGTGGATGCCTTTTCTTCAAATACTTTTAGATGCTCGTGATAACAGTCTGGCACGAGTTCTGTGGCGGATTTCTTTTGATCCATGAGGAATTTCAACTTTTCATCCACCGCTTGTCCTATTCTAATGTTTCGTTCTTGTTTTTTGTTTTGTTCTTTTTCTAGCATTTTTATAGTTTCGTATACTTTGTACTGCGCTTCCTGCTCTTCTTTTTCTAATAGCCTGAGATACACGCTTTTATCTCTGAGTTCCCAACATTCTTTTCCACAACTTCTTAATCTGATTTCCCCAGTCTTCCAATTGACGTCTGGGTTATGCTTCTTTAGCCAAGAGTAGCCGATCACCATTTGGTTCTTTCCTAAGCTGGTGACTTCTGCTTCGACTATTTCTCGATGTCCTTTGTAATCTAGCAAGAGGGACGCGATGTGTGTAATTTTGCCAGCTTCGTTCTGAGTACCATCTACATTATAGACAGTAAGGGGTTGTGCGAGTTGTCTGAGTGGGAGTGCATGTTGCATAGCGAAAACATTATCTACAAAGACGCAGTTTGCACCAGAGTCCAAGAGTGCTGATACTGAAATAAAATCTTGATCAGTATTTTTGGGTTTTACCTTTATCTTCATTTTTAGTTCGTTATCAATTTTGAGCAATCTGCAAAAGATTCCTTCGTCTGGGATTTAATCTGCAGGTGAGATCAAAGGGTTAGCTTTCTTCAAAGAGGAATTAAGCACCGGTGTGACGCCCCGGCCGAGCCTCTGAGAGGACTCCTCTATCGGCAAAGAAGAAGTTATAATAGTGGAGGGCGCTGCCTCGGTATCGTAAACATGTAGACTAGAGAAACGATTGTCCATTGGAAAATGTACCTGCTTATGCTTACCTTGGCTTAGATCAGGCCCAGTTCCTGAATCTAAGCTCTTCCTTTTCCCAATTTCTTATTTTCGAAGTCTTCGATGTCCCTGAAGAACGCCCTTGCTTCTTCGAATGACATGCCTCTTATTGCTGCCATAGGATCACGCCCTTTTCCCTTTTTGGCTTGTGTACCGGGTGTATAGATGTGTTCGGTGCTTTTAACGTCATCCGAAGACGTACTCCTTACTTGCCTGCGTCGGCAATCCTTTTTATGGCCATTTGACCATCCACAAAGATCGCATTTGGTGCTGGGCTTCTTGCATTGCTTAGCGAAATGTCCTATTTTGCCGCAATTATAGCACGACTTGGCTCCTTTCTGAACTGTGGAGATATCCATGGCATTCGGATCTTTTTCCCTTTTATTTGATCCAAATCTAAATTGCGTTCTCCCTCTGATGAGGTCTAGGCTTTCCAAGCGATGCCCTACAGATCTCAAGGTTTCCATTGTCTTGTTAACTGTGGTTTTCCTTAGACCATTCTTTCAGATGTAGTCCATAATATATCTCTTGACGTTTTGTTCTAAGAGATATACTCCATGTGGGTCCCCAAGTTCTGCCTTTTCATATTCGGCATACCATTTTACGAGGAAGTCATCGATTGGTTGCGTGTTTCCTTGTTTCATTTCATTTATTTTCTTCACGGCTCTGTCTTTGACATTACTTCCTCTAAAAAGATCTCTTAGTTCTCCTTCGAGGTCTGCCCAACTATATCCTTGATTCGTGAAGAGTCTCTGCAATCTTAGTTGCGCAAAGGGTCCTGCCCTTGGCCCTTTTAGTCTGGATAAGACTGCTAGGATTGCATTGCCGCTTTGTGGTGTTATTGCGTGCTGATTGATAAGTATCCAGGATTGGATCTTTGCCCACCACTCATCGAATTTGGCAAACGATCCATCGAAGTCCCCTGGATCTGCAAAGACTTCTACTTTTCTGGATGTATTGATGGTTGGTTTTGTTTGTGTTGCCCCAGATCTGCTTGGGGTTGGCTGTCTCATGGGTGGTCTTGGTTGTCCAGTTAACGTCTGGATCATTTGTTCAATTCGTGCTACTGCATTCTTTAATTGCATGATTTCGTTACTGAGGTGATCGTATCTGTTATCTTGCGTTTGTGCAAATTGTGCAATTGCTTCTAAGTGATTGACACCTGTGTCTGCAAAAGTGGTGCGGAGATTGTTGGCTGAAATGGGAATAAAAGACATTGTGATTGGAAGATGTGGTAACTAGTATTTGTAGGATTTCCTTTGTTGAACCCTTAATTGTACTCGACTATAACGATCGTTTCTCCTGATCGTTTGTGGGTATTCGCGACGCTGTCTCTTTGTGTGATGTGGTTCTTCATCTTCTAATTCTTCTGTGGTCTCTCGGTATCGCCTTCCAGCGACGCTTATCTCTCTCTCTGCTTGTGCTGCGCCTAGGGTTGCGTTTAGGTGAACGTTACATTGTGCGATTGGCCAAGCGAAAGGATCTGGCCTGATGACGTCAGGGATTGGGGTGGTGGGGTATCTAAGCGAGGCGAGGTCTGTTGCCGGGCTTAGGGTGTGATAAGAAGGTGTGGGATTCCAATAATAGGTGTCCCCAGTGAATTTTAGGTCAGTGGCAATGACGTCGACTTCTGCGCCATTGCCGAAACTTTCAGGTTGAAGATCCTGTTCTAGAATCCTCCAAAACTCTTCTTCGATGACTGCCGGCTCTGGCCAGTCGTTTGGGTCTTTCTCACTCTCTGTGCTCGCTCTGGCTAGCGAGTTCTCCCTGGACTCCTTTTTAACTACTACGGGTTCTGCTACTGCTATGGGTGGTGTGTCTACTGATTCCCAGGGGTTCTGCGGGTTGACCCAAGGAGTGTACGCTGCGAAGGGGAGAAGAGATCGGTGAAAAGAAATGGGCACTAGATAGCTTTGTCTTTAGCGTATCCTAGTAACCTTGGAGAACGCGCTCACTTGCTGAAGTCGATGGGTAGCAAAGTGGGAGACTAGACGCATTCGTTGTCTTGTGATAGTGAAAGGGTAAAAGGTTATAGACAGTCTAGTTCTAGTGTTGCGACTACAATTCCTTGCAGGCAATCACTATCTTCAACGTCGAGTGGGGAGATTTATCTTAGGAGAGGTGCTTTGTAGGCAGGAGACAAGAGAACTAGACTGGAGACTGAGCTCCATCCAGTTTTGCTTTATATACTATTCTACTTGTAGATACATGTTGTGTATCGATCTAGATACGTATCTACATAAGTCCATCCCCTAGGCCCAACATGATCGACATGAGGAGTCAGCCTGTAATGGAGATTAATAAGTACATGAGGTTACCAGTCCGTTGATCTGCTGTGGGTGGGTGGAATGGAAGATGTCAACGGTAATTAAAGATAAGGGATCGCATCACAGTGATGGGGTGACTGATGTAAGGTCTGTGATGATCACGAGGTATTAAATACGTGCTGTGATCAGTGGGGTGAAGGTGAAGAGTTGAAGGTAAAGCCCACTGATCTAGAAGGGCCCATAGATCCCCTGTGTCTAGCACAGTGTCTAAGTCAGGTTTTCCCTTGATAAGATAAAGAGAAGCGTCTGTTTAGCGCAAAGTAAAGGGTGAAAATAAAATAGCTGTAACACCATTATCTCTGCTCCCTCTACCTCTGACCTCTACCTCATTTTCAGCCTCTGACACATCAGACCTCATTCTCCCCACTTCCCACTCCCCTCCATATCCTCTTCCTTATCCTTTCTCATCCTCTGCTTTCCCTTACCTCCATCCTCCATTTATGCTTTCACATTCCTCCACTCCCTTTTCTATGTTCTCTGTTCCCTCTCAGCTCCATTACTTTCATCCTTAGTCCCACTACCTCTGCTGTCAACCCCCCAACTACCTCCACCATCTTGTTGAAGACAGTTAGGAGGACCTCTTCAAGGAGTCTCTCTTTCAATTCCTCTGCTATCAGAGCTCTCACCCCCTCTACTTCTTTCATCCCCACACAGGCCTTCTTCCTCTGAGTATGCATTCCTTCTTCTTTCATCTTCTCCTCCATGTTCTACTTGCATATGATATGTATTTTGACACACTCTTTGTATGCAATGTCCTTATGCTTCTCTAGCAGCTGAGGTATGCACTGCTTCTACTTCTCTAGCACCTCTCACATCTTTCTCTTCTTCCCCCAGGCTAGGAGCCCCCTCTCAACTTCCTCCATGAATGAAATCTCAACCTTCACCTACATCTTCATTAGTCTGTTCACACCTCTGATGAGTTTTGCTTATCTACACCTGGATTACCTTCTACTGCTGGCACCACTCCATCCTCTCCTTTCTCTGCTCCATGCTGGCTCTCTGCTTTATCTACCTTCCTCCTCCTTGTTTCCTCCACCAACCTCTAAGCCTCTTTCATAGCTGCTCTCCATCTGGCTTTGGCCTCCTCCATCAACCTCTATCACTCTGCTACCTCTTTCACTTCCTCTTGATGTATCTCCTTCTTGACCTTCCTTTGAGCCTTCTCTGCTGCCATCCAGCATGTCTCCTTCCACTCTGATGCTCATTGTCACCTCTCCACTGCCTTCATGTCCCACACTGTCTCATTGTTGTCTTCACACTTGCAGAGGTCAGCATCAGACCAAGTCTTGTAGTCATTGGCATTTGACATGGTAAATCAAGCCTAAGCCCCATTTTCTATACCAGCCAGCCTTTATACCTCAGCCTCCATTTTTGGACTCTGCTACTCCATGTTACAAGCTATATATTTTTCATCCTTACTTTGCGCACACGGACACCTTCTCTATCTTATCTAGGGAAAACCTGACTTAGACACTGTGCTAGACACAGGGGATTTACGGGCCCTTTAGATCTGTGGGCTTCACTTCATCGTTCTCCTTTCACCCCACAGATCACAGCACGTATTTAATAACATCGTGATCATCACAGACCTCACATCAGTCACCCCATCACTGTGATGTGATCCCTTATTTTTAATTACCGTTGACATCTTCCATTCCACCCACCTGCAGCAGATCAACGGCTGGCTACCTCATGTACTTATTAATCTCCACTACAGGCCGACTCCTCATGTCGATCATGTTGGGCCTAGGGGATGGACTTATGTAGATACGTATCTAGATCGGTACACAACATGTATCTACACGTAGAATAGTATATAAAAGCAAGACTGGATGGAGCTCAGTCTCCAGTCTAGTTCTCTTGTTCACTGCCTACAAAGTAGTCTCATGAAAGCCCTCTCCTCTCGACGTCTATAAGATAGTGATTGCCTGCAAGAAATTGTAGTCGCAACACTCCAGAATTCAAGGACTTGACAGTTAGCTCCTCAATGAGCTTATCAAAAACACATTTTTGAACATCAAGTTCATTCCAAATCTAGTCTAGGTGTTACACTTTTAGCAAACGTCTTGAACGAGAGAAAGAGACTAATGTTCTTCACTAAGGTTGGATGCTCACGAAGAGGTACCACAGAGTCCTTAGGAAGTTCAAAGCCACTCAAGGGACGAAGAGGCTCAAGATAAGTGCAAATTTGCAGCGCAGATCAAGAGTGGGATATGGGTACATGCAGCCGAGGTATAAGTACTACGAGATGACTAATAGTACTGGTGTAAGCAAGGGGATACTAGGCCGCTGTGAGAGAAGCAGCTGGGGGGGGAGGCTGTCCATGGGAAAAGGCGGATATAATACCATAATGTTGGGAAAGGAACCATGCACAGAGCGGATGAGAAGAGCGGAAAAGGAACCTGTGCTATAGTGATACGACGAGAAGTGCGGGTTAAAGAGGTGACAAGGAAAAGAGAAGAAAACCATAACATTACCCCCCTTCTATCCTTAAACTTCCCAAGTTTAATCCATTCTAGGCCCAGTGAACAAGGCGGACGCTTGAGAAGGGGTGAGATGAAGGTAGATGCAGTCGTCCAAGATATGACCAGATTGCTCGCAGTGGATGCAAGATCGTTGGGGGCAACGTCGAGCCTTGTGTCCATCCTCATCGCAAAAGTCGCAGTGGGCTGCAGGGCAGGACTGGGATATATGCCCTGGGGCCATAGCACAACAGACTGTGCATTGGTATTGTGGGCAGTATGCCTGGGAATGTCCTCTAGAGTGACAGATGGGACACTCTATGTCCCAAAGGTTGGAGGGGAATCCCCGAGGGATGGGAGACCAGTTGGGGGCGGACGCAGAAGAAGTTTCCGCAGGTAGACCAAGAAAGGATGGGTGGTCATCATAGGTGGCTAAGGGTCTGGGCGAAGAAGGGAATGGCTGCAAATGAGGAGGGGGAATAGGTGAGGCGTTTGGAGGCGATGGTTGCAAAGAGGAAGATGAGGAGATGCGAGCAAGAAGAGATGGTGGTCGTGGATTAAGAGGGGTAGGAGGACAAGGTTCGTTCTGGCCTTTGAGAACAGCGTCAATGTAGTGAAGACATTCACTGTGGGCCATGGATTGGAAGATGGAACAAAAGGTGGAGGTAATGAGACGAGGAGGGATGCGTTCGACAAAAGAGTGGAAGCCATAAGAATGGAGAACGTCCAAGACATTTTCTGGAATGCGTCCAAGAATGACGCGAAGGGGGGAGGCTACAAAGGTAGGGACAGTGGCTTGGGTGGTGAAGTTGTGAGCTCTCAATGTATCGAGGAACAGTTGGATTAAGCGTTGGCCTACTATGTCCTGTTCCCATAATCGATCAGATTCGACAATGACAAAGAGGGTGGGGTTGGTGATGACAGCAGCATAGATGGCGTTGCGAGCGAAGCGAGGGAGAGCGAGGGGTTGGACAGGTTGGTAACGGAGCGTGGGGTGGGGTGGTGTAAGGGAGGGAGTTGCGAGTTTGATAGTCATGAGGGGTTGTGGGGAACAGAGAAGAATGAGAGATGGGGGGGGCGACGAGTCTAGGCAGATTCTTAAGAGAGTCGGTGGCATTGCTTGTACCAATTTAGGATGGTGGGAGCATGGCGGAGATTACTTTCCGGTTCTCAGGTGTTTTCTGATGGGGAATATCCTTTCCATGCGGTTAGGTACCGGTAGTGACCCGGGGTGCCCTTATGTGCAATGATCGCTTCGACTTCATATTCTTCTTCATCTTCTATTGTCACCGGCAGAGGGTTGAGGAAGGGAGTTCTGTATGCTTTGATTTGTCTGTAAGAGGATAGGATGCTGGCATGGAAGACGTCATGTATCTTCCAAGTGGGTGGAAGGCAGAGTCGGTAAGAGAGGGGAGATAGGACCTGAGAGATCTCGAAGGGTCCATGTCTTTTGGGTGAGAGTTTTCTAGATGGGTATGGGATGCGTAGATTGGTAGCTTCAAGCCAGACCTTGTCTCCGACTTTCCAAGAAGTGAAAGAACAAGTGGTGCGTCTGGTCATGGCGAGTCGAGCAGACTCATGGGCAGCCAATGCTTCTCTCCGGGCGTGATCCAGGGAAGTGAGTCGTTTGTCAAGGGAGGGGATGAAGGTTTTGTTGATGGCAGTGTATGATTGGAGTTCATATCCGAGGAGGAGGATGAAGGGGGATTGCTTGGTCGAGCTGTGAGGTATGGAATTGTGGTGGAATTCTGCTGTGGTGAGGAAATCCGACCAGGAGTGGGGGTTGTTTGTGCAAAAGATGTGCAGATATGTTTCTAGTTCTTGGTTCATTCGTTCAGTTTGTCCGTCTGTCTGTGGGTGGTATGCAGTGGATAATTTTACGTCATAATGGAGTAATCTGGCCAGTTCTTGAGTGAAGGCAGACGCAAATTGGGGTCCCCTGTCAGAGATGATGGAATCATGTAGGCCAAAGCGTTTAAAGACATGATCAAAGAAGAGTTTTGCTACTCCTGCTGCGTCGATGGTTTTGTTGCAGGGGAGAAGAATCACCCCCTTAGTAAGCCCATGGTCAACCACGACCATGATGGAGTCAAAGGATGAAGAGGGGGGGAGGTCGGTGATGAGGTCCACGGAGAGCTGTTTGAACGGGAGGCAGGAGGATGATATGATGGACATGAGGGGTGGGGCGGTGGGATGAGTGTTGATCTTGTTTTGTTGGCAAACGGGGCAACCGAGAACGAAGGAGCGGATAAAGGAGGAGAGGCCAGGCCACCAATAGTCGCGTTCCAGGATGGCTTTGGTACAGAAAAGACCCACATGGCCGGAGGTGGGAGACAAGTGAATGGCGTGGAGGAGGGGGGATCGAGTGGAGGGGGGAACATAGAGGCGATTGCGGAAGAAGAGTTGGCCATTGTCAAAGGTCCAATCAGAGAGGGAGGAGCGAGGAAAGAGGGGTGACTTCTTGGAAAGTGACTGGAGGGCTTTGAGGACAAGTGGGTTGGAGGAGGAGGATGTTTGAATGGAGCGGAAAAGGGAGGCGTCGAGGGCATTGATGATTGCGGGTTCCGGGAGGATGGCAGCATCCACATTGTCCAGGGAGGTATCAATGGAGTCTTTGTGGGATAATGCGTCTGCTGGGCCCATCTGGGTTCCTGGGGTAACTTTCCACTGGATGTCAAAGTCCTGGAGGAAAAGCGACCAGCAGGCTTGGCAACGAGAGAGCTTCCTGGGATCTTTGGGATAGGAAAGGTTTTTGTGGTCGATGAGGATGGTAACAGAGTGGGAAGTACCCAGGAGGTAGTGGCGCCATTCTTGAAGGGTGAGGATGACAGCGAGGAGTTCCCTGTCGTAGATGTCATAGTTCCGCTCAGCAGGGGAGAAGGTGCGGGAGAAATATGCACATGGGTGGAGGTCGCCATTGGTGTCCGCCTGAAGGAGGAGGGCTCCCGCCGCGAGAAGGGAGGCATCTGTCATAAGGGAGAATAGACAGGAAGGATCTGGGAGGGATAAGACTGGTGTGGAGGAGAAAGCGTTCTTGAGGTGGGCAAAAGCGTTCTGTTGGAGGGATGTCCAGAGCCAGGGTTCGTCTTTCCAAGTAAGGAGGACTAGAGGGGTGACGACGTTGGAAAAGTTGGGTATGAATTTGCGATAGAAGTTGGTGAAACCTAAGAAGCTGCGGATACCTTTGACCGTTGTGGGGGGTTTCCATTCTGCGATGGCTTTGAGCTTAACTGGATCCATGGCGACCTTTCCTTGACTGATGATAAGACCTAGGTATTCCATAGTGGGTGCATCAAAGAGGCATTTAGACAGTTTGAGGGAGAGACCGTGTTCTTGGAGGCGTTGGAGGACGCGATGAGTGTGGTCGTGATGAAGAGGGAGGTCTTGGGTGGTGTGTATACCAAGGTCGTCCATGTAGATCTTTAGCCATCTTTCAGAGATCATGTCAGCGAAGATGTGATTCATGAAGCTCTGGAATGTGGGTGGGGCATTGTTAAATCCAAAGAACATAACAGTCAGTTCAAAGAGGCCGAAGGGGGTGATGAACGCGGCTTTCCATTGGTCTTCCTCACGAATACGAATGTTGTTATAACCCCATCGAATATCTAACTTGGTGAAGAGGGTGGAGTCTTTCATATCATCAATGAGATCAGAGATGAGGGGGAGGGGGTAGGCATTTCGGATGGTGTGGGAGTTGAGATATCGGT
>JBBPTX010001176.1:0-11947 GCA_038094595.1 Pulveroboletus aff. annulatus | reverse complement strand
CCGCCACACCGGCAGGATCCGAGAGGAACGGTTTACCGATGAGCATTACGTTCGATTTCATTCTCTCATGTCTGATGACCGCCTTCGGGTCCCCATTAGTGTTTACTCTTCTGATGGTTTGCCCATCTTTACCTGGTTCGAATCCGCGATGCAGTTGAACCACATCGCCGCCTTTGTCTCCGGCTCAGGCCCAGTTTTTCCTCACACCACGCTTGGCAGGACCATGCAGGATTTCATCTATCATGCGCGCTACCAGTCATACTCACACACCTTCCAAATGGGCTATGATTCTTTCCTCCTTGACGTTGATAACCACTTCCGAGACCTTGCTGCCGCTGGTCAAGGACTTGGCAACGAAGTCTTGCGGGATGGATCACCCATCCATCAGCAAACACTCAATGACTGGTGGACGGGTCGAAACGGCAGAGACCGCGTATATTCTGGACACCCCCATTTCAATCAGCGGTGTTTCCAATGTCATTGTCTGGGACACACTCAGCTATCGTGCCAACAGTACACCTGTACTGGTTGTCGATGCTGTGCCCCTGGACACTCTCTCACCCACTGCCCAGGAGCGTCTCGCCCCCTAGCCTCTCAACTCACTTCCCCTTGCGCTCAATCCTCCTCCACATCTACATCTATGCCTCGCCGCCCCCAAGTTGCGTTCCGCAACGGACAAATTGTCCGTCGAGCCACTCCTTGCCGCACCTCTCGTCAGTCTTCTTCCTCCTCTCAACAATCTTACCATCCCGCGCCATCCTCACCTCGTGCCCCTTCTCCCTATGAGGATGGAGATGAACTAGACGATGTTGGTTACGCCAACATCACCAGCTCCCCGGGACCTGCTTTTCAGGACTTGTAAGGAATCCTCGCTGTAGCTTCGGGTTACTAAGGGGGTAATGTTACAATTCGCTCGCAGGATGATCGCTTTTTCCTTTCTATCTATATCGGACTAATATTTTTCATTTCTCACGCTTTACCTCATTCCTTCCATGTCATTCCACGACATTCCATACATCTCGTAAGCGTGCTTATTCCTCCACCGCACAGGTACTCTTTATCTTCTGCTCTTCTCATGCCGTATGCGCCAGCCCTTAACGTTTCCCTCCCATGCGTGGTATTGCTATTGGTCTTCTATTTCTAACACCGCTTCCCACGCCAGCCCTTACCTACTGTGACACGTAACTGTCACACCTTTATTTTACTATATAAACCCTTCAACAGGGACGTCTCCTTTTTCCCTTAGCTTAGTTCTACCTACAGCTTGTCGCCTAGTAGCACTAGCAATCCACTAGCTTTTACTCCTCAGTCTTCGTTCTACTATTAAGTGAACGCTTCACACTATGGCTCACCCGCCTTCGCGTGTCTTACCCTTGAACCTTTGACCCGCTTGTCAAGCTAGGCAGCAGTTTATCCTTTGACCCGTCAACCCCCTTTGATGGCACTATAGACCCAGCATCCCCACGGCTGGTACTCTGTCGTCGTCGACACGAACGACTGAACCCCTCCACCCTACTAGGCATTAGTAGGTCTACGCGCAACCATACCCACGGCCACGCGTAACAGAAACTATGTGGCTCTAGATCTTGTTCGACAAGTCTCCAGAATTCTTCTTCTGTGGCCGCAACGTCTGGCCAGTCGTTTGGGTCCTCTTTACTCTCTGTGCTCACAGTTGCAAGCGAGTACTCTCTGGGCTCTTCTTTGACTGGTAATCCTACTGCTACTGATATGTCTACTAACTCCCAAGGTCTGGCTAAGTTGACAGTGGGAAGGTACGCTGTGAAAGGGAGAAGAGATCGGTGAAAGGAGATGGGCACTGATAGCAAGCCCCGGTTAGCGCTATCCTAGAATACCTGAAGACGCGCTCACTTGCTAGAGCCTGGGGTGCAAGGGAGAAGGCTTAGACATGTCTGCTTTCGTTAGATAGTGAAAGGGTGAAAGGTTATAGACAGTCTAGTTCTAGTGTTGCGACTACAAGGTCTTTGTAGGCAATCACTATCTAAACGTCGAGTGGAAGAACACTATCTTAGAAGATGCTTTGTAGGCAGAGGACAAGAGAACTAGACTGGAGACTGAGCTCCGTCCAGTCTTGCTTTATATACTATTCTACGTGTAGATACATGTTGTGTACCGATCTAGATACGTATCTACATAAGTCCATCCCCTAAGCCCAACATGATCGACATGAGGAGTTGGCCTGTAACGGAGATTAATAAATACATGTGGTTACCAGCCGTTGATCTGCTGCAGGTGGGTAGAATGGAAGATGTCAACGGTAATTAAAGATAAGGGATCACATCACAGTGATGGGGTGACTGATGTGAGGTCTGTGATGATCACGAGGTATTAAATATGTGCTGTGATCTGTGGGGTACAACCTGCAGATCTGGAAGGGCCCGTAGATCCCCTGTGTCTTAGCACAGTGTCTAGGTCAGGTTTTCCCTTTGATAAGATAGAGAAAGCGTCTTTATGTGCAAATGTAAGATGAAAAATATATAGCTGTAACACTACCCCCCATCTAAGGATTGACTTCCAGGTGATTAAAAAGGTGTGTTGATGGAAGAGTGAGATCTTCACGTTCGTGAAAGCATCATATGAATGCCGAATGAGACATCCGCAACCTTCGAGGTGCAGAAGGATACTCCCTATGGAAATCGCCAATGGCATCAAGTGCACCTGGTAGAAGATGATCTTCCGGTTCCCAAGTTCAATCTGTCTTATCATAGCCTAGCCAATGGACTAGGTATTCAAGGTGATGACCTTTGAATCTACTAGCAATGATCTTTTCTACTTCATATAAATTATCTCAGTCCTTGGTTACCTGTATAGGGCTAGGAGCAATGACAGGTTGTCCCTGAAGCCTTTCTTTATAAGGCTTAACCCGTGATATGTTAACAGTTGGGTGGATTCACATAGAGGATGGCAAATGGAGGGTTACTGCATTATCCCCAACTAGTGTGATGATGTCATATGGCCCTAATCATCATTCTGTTAACTTGCGACTTGCACGCGGCAACTTTAAATTATCTGTGGAAAGCCATACTTTATCTTCAATGTTATATGGAGGAGTGTTCTTTCTATGTTTATCAGCTTGTGCCTTCATGCACAGCTGAGCTTGTTCTAGATTTAATTTAGTTTGCTCCATCACATCATGCAGAGTGGATAGAAATTCATTGGCAGCTGGTGCCTTGGAGGATGATGCAATGGGTTCTATTCCCATGTGCAGAGTATAAGAACGAATGACTTCAAATGGAGACTTCTTGGTGGAGGCTTGCCTCTTAGAGTTATAGCTAAATTGTGCTATGGGTAGCCATTGTGCCCATTCGCCTTGGCTCTCTGCGCAGAATATTCTTAGATACTGCTGCACGTCCCTGATCATTCTTTCTGTCTGACTGTCTGTTTGTGGGTGATGTGCAGTAGATAATCATTGTTTTATATTAAGCTTCTTGCATAGCTCTGCCATGACTTGCGAAGCAAATTGTGGCCCTTGATCGGACATGATAGATAAAGGAATTCCGTGGTGCTTGAAGATATGATGGAGGTAGAGACTCGCTGTCTCAATGGTGGATGTTGTCTTGCGACAAGGGATAAGCACCACTTCCTTTGAGAAGCGATCTACAGCTACTAGAATGCTGTCTGATCCATCACTTTCTGGCAGATCGGTGACAAAATCAACAGATATGTCCTGCCATGGTCTGCTAGGGACTTCTAAAGGCTGTAATAAACCAGAGCTAGGCTGGTTGGAAGATTTCATTCATGCGCATTGATCACAACGAGATACATAGTCTTTGATCTGAGTTGTGACACCAGGCCACCAATAGTGGCGTAAGACTAATTCAATAGTCTTTTCATTTCCGGGGTGACTCACCATAGGCGAGTCATGACATAATTTAAGGGTCTTGATTCTTAGATCTTCGTTATCTCCGTTTTTGGTCAGAACATATAACCGGTTTCCTTCTTGGTAAAGAAGTCTGTTTGCTTCTTCTCACACTTTGTGTTCTTTACATAACTTCTGTACTTCCATCTCCGTCAAGAGACACGTTTGATTAAATATGTCTTGATGTAGCTGTACCCCTTCATCATAGATTGCGACTTTGGATGATGTTGTCCTTATCTACTCTGGGGATATCATAGTTATGCCTTTGTTGTCATCCTCCATTCCTTGCATATGATATTCTCTTCGAGAGAGGGCATCTGCTTTGGCGTTGGATGACCCTGGTTTGTATACAAAGGTGTAATTAAACCTCGATAGATATTGCGCCCATCTGGCTTGTCTTCTAGATAGATCTTGCACTTTCATAAAGTATTGAAGATTTGCATGATCATTCCATACTTCAAATGGATATTCCGTTCCTTCTAGATAGTGGCGCCATTGCTCTAATGCTCTAATGATGCTCAACATCTCTTTATCAGCAATAGGATAGTTTCTTTCTTTGGGTGACATCAAGTGCGAGCTAAACGCCACTGGGTGCCATTTATCTTCTTTTAGTATAGATAGCACTGCCCCTGTTGCATAATCAGAAGCATCTGTTTCTAAACGAAATTGACAGTCGATGTCTGGATAAGCTAGAATAGGAGCAGTGGTGAATTGCTCTTTTAGTTCGTTAAAAGCATTTTGTTGCAACAATTACCATTTCCAAGAGACATCTTTCTTTAGGAGGTCGTTCAGAGGTCTAGCGACTTGCGCGTATCCTTCTATGAAGCGATGATAGTAGTTAGCAAGACCGAGAAAGCTTTGCACCCCTTTCACGTTGGTAGGTGCTGGCCAATCTAAAATGGCATCAACCTTCTTTCGATCCATCTTGATCCCGTCTTGTCCTATGACCATCCTCAAATAGCCAACTTCTTTTTTGAAGAAGTGACACTTCTCTAGTTTGGCAAAGAGATTGTTTTCCTCTAATCGCTTTAATATTTTCTTAACGATTTCCGTATGTTCTCGTTCGTTATCTGTTTTGGTAAATATCATGATGTCATTGATGTAGACTACCACAATGTCTTCCATATCTACAAATAATTCGTTCATCATTGTTTGAAAAGTGGCTGGAGAGTTGCACAGTCCAAAGAACATAACCAGGGGCTCGAACGTTCCCTTATGTGTGACGAAGGCTGCTTTCCATTTGTCACCTTCTTTGATGTGTACGTTGTTGTATCCCCATCTGAGATCCAACGTGGTGAATAGTTTAGCTCCCTTCAATTGATCTATGAGTTGTGAAATGAGAGGTAATGGATAATTATTTCGTACTGTTTGCGAGTTTAGGTATCGATAGTCTTGTACCATGCGTTTTCTTCCATCCTTTTTTGACATGAAGAAAACTGGAGATGTTTGAGGTGATTTCAAAGGTCTAATGTATCCTTTGGATGATTGGTCATCTAGCCAGTCTGATACTTCCTTCTGTTCATCTGTGCTTAGGGGTATCAATCTCCCTTTTTTCGGCTAGAAATCTTCTTTAAGATCTATGGCATGATTCCAAGATTTCCATGTGGGCATTCTGGTTGATGTCTTTTCTTCAAATACTTTAAGATGTTCATGATAGCATTCTGGCATGAGTTCCACAGCAGATTTCTTTTGATCCATGAGGGTTTTTAACTTTTCATCCACCACTTGTCCTACTCTAATGTTTCGTTCTTGTTTTTCATTTTGTTTTTTTTCTAATGTTTTTATTGTTTCGTATACTTTATATTGAGCTTCCTGCTCCTCTTTCTCCAATAGCCTGAGATAGACGCTTTTATCTCTAAGCTCCCAACATTCTCTTCTGCAACTCCTTAGTTTAATTTCCCCAGTTTTCCAGTTAATATCTGGATTGTGTTTCTTTAATCAGGAGTAGCCAATCACCATCTGGTTCTTTCCTAAACTGGTGACTTCTGCTTTGACTATTTCCCGATGTCCCTTGTAGTCCAATAAAAGGGAGGCAATGTGTGTGATCTTGCCTGCTTCATTCTGTGTACCGTCTACATTATAGACAGTAAGTGGTTGGGCGAGTTGTCTGAGTGGGAGAGCATGTTGCATTGCAAATATGTTATCCACAAAGACGCAGTTTGCGTCAGAATCCAAGAGTGCTAATACTGAAATAAAACCTTGATCAGTGTTTTTGGGTTTTACCTTTATCTTCATTTTTAGTTCGTTATCAATTTTTAATGATTTGCAAAAGATTCCTTTGTCTGGGATTTGATCTGCAGGTGAGATCGAAGGGTTAGCTTTCTTTGAAGAGGAATTAAGCACCAGTGTGATGTCCCGGCCGAGCCTCTGAGAGGACTCCTCTATCAGCAAAGAAGATATAATAGTGGAAGGTGCTGCTTCCATATTGTAAATATGTAAACTAGAGAAACGATTGTCCATTGGAAAGTGTACCTGTTTATGCTTACCTTGGCTTAGATCAGGCCCAGTTCCTAGATCTAAGCTTTTCCTTTTCCTGACTTTCTATTTTCGGTATCTTCAACGTCTCTGTAGAACGCCCTTGCTTCTTCGAACAACATGCCCCTTATGGCTGTGGTGGGGTCACGTCCTTTTCCCTTTTTGGCTTGTGTGCTGGGTGTGTAGATGTGCTCAGTGCTTTTAACATCATCCAAAGACGTTGCTTTTACCTGCCTGCGTCGGCAGTCTTTCTTGTGGTCATTAGACCATCCACAGAGATCGCATTTAGTGGAAGGCTTTTTGTATTGTTTGGCGAAGTGGCCTACTTCACCGCAATTGTAACATGACTTTGCACCCCTTTGTGCTGCACTTATATCCATTGCATTGGGGTCTTTTGCCTTTCCTTGAGATCTGTATTGTGTTCTTTCTCTGATCATGTCAAGGCTTTTGAGACGATGTCCTACATGTCTCATTGTCTCCATGGTGGCTTCCACTGTTTCTTTGCACATGCCATTTTTCCAAATGAAGTCTACGATGTATCTTTTTACTCTGTTCTCCAGTAGCCATACCCCATGTGGATCACTGAGTTGCGCCTTTTGGTATTCCGCATACCATTTCACAAGGAAGTCATCAATAAGCTATCCTTGTCCTTGATACATTTCCTGGATTTTCTTGGTTGCACGATCCTTGATGTTACTTCCTCCAAACAATTGCCTAAGTTCATCTTCTAATTTGTCCCAAGTGTAATTGTTTCCAGGGGTGTAGATCAATTGAAGTCTCAACTGTGCGAAGAGTCCTGCTCTTGCACCTTTTAGTCTGGAGAGTACTGCGAGGATTGCTTCATTACTTTTGGGGGGTATAGCATGTCAATTTATTTCGATCCACGCTTAAATCTTTGCCCACCATTCGTCGAACTTAGCAAAGGATCCATCGTATTCTCCAGGGTCTGCGAATACTTCTACTTTCCTGGATGATGCCCCTGCTACTGGAGCGATTGCTGGCATTGGTTGTGGTTGTGGTGGTACTGGTGGCACTTGTGGTTGGGTAATTGTTTGAATCAATTGTTCGATGTGTGCCATTGCTTGATTGAGTCTAGTGACTTCATCTGTAATGTGTTTATATTATTGCTCTTGTGTTTGAGCGAATTGTACGATTGCTTGTTGATTCTTACTCCAATCTCCTTCTCTGAAGATTTCCGTGAGATCGGTGGATGTGATGGGTTGGAAAGACATTGTGATTGTAAAAGAAGGCTAGTACTTGTAATTCTTTCTTTGTTGAACCCTTAGCTATACTCGACTATAATGATCGTTCCTTCTGATTGTTTGTGGGTATTCTCTATGCTGCCTCTTAGTGCGAGGTTGTTCTTCTTCGTTTTCTTCTTCTGATTGCTCTCTGTATCGTCTCCTTGTGATGCTGATTTCTCTCTCTGCTGTTTGTGCACCTAGGGTTGCTTCTAGGTGAACATTACATTGTGCTGTGGGCCAGGCGAAAGGGTCGTGGCTTATGACGTCAGGAATAGGGGTTGAGGGCTGTCTAAGTGAGGCTAGATCTGTTGCTGGGCTTAGGGTTTGTGATGAGGGTGTAGGGTCCCAATAGTATGTGTGGCCGGTGAATCTTAGATCGGTGGCAATGATGTCTACATCTGTGCCATTTCCAAAGCTTTCAGGGCAAAGATCTTATTCTAAGATCCTCCAAAACTCATTTTCTGTGACTGCCGGGTCTGGCCAGTCGTTGGGGTCTTCTTCACTTCCTGTGTTCACTCTAGGTAGCAAGATCTCCCTGGGCTCTACTTTAACTACAGGTTCTGCTAGAGCTATGGGTATGTCTGCTAACTTCCAAGGGTTGGTCTGGTCGACCCAAGGGGTGTACGCTATAAAGGGGAGAAGGGATCAGTGAAAAGAGATGGGCACTAGGTGTGCACTTTCGTTAGTGTGTGCTAGATACCCCTGAGGACGCGCTCACTTGCTTAGAGCCTATGGTAGCGAAGTGGGAGGCTAGTATGCATCTGCTGGTTCAAGTGGTTGGGTACGAAGATAATGGACAGTCTAGTTCTAGTGTTGTGTCTACAAGTCTTTGCAGGCAACCACTTGGATACTAGGTGTTGAGAGGAGTGTTTCTTAGGTACTACTTGTAGGAGAGAATCAAGAGAACTAGACTGGAGACTGAGCTCTGTCCAGTCTCACTTTATATACTATTCTATGTATAGATACATGTTGTGTACCAATCTAGATACGTATCTACATAAGTCTATCCTCTAGGCCCAACATGATCGACATGAGGAGTCGGCCTGTAATGGAGATTAATATATACATGAGGTTACTAGCTGTTGATCTGCTGCAGGTGGGTAGAATGGAAGATGTCAACGGTAATTAAGGATAAGGGATTACATCACAGTGTTGAGGTGACTAATGTGAGATCTGTGATGATCATGGTGTATTAAATACGTGCTGTGATCTGTGGAGTGAAGGGTGAAAGCAAAGCCCTCAGATCTAGAAGGGCCCGTAGATCCCCTGTGTCTAGCATAGTGTCTAAGTCAGGTTTTCCCTTGATAAGATAAAGAAAGTGTTTTGTATGCACAAGGTAAAGATGAAAAATATATAGCTGTAACATTGTGGATCTTCCATGTTCGTGGGAGTCAGAGGTAATAGAAAATGGGGGAAATGACGTTGGAAATAATGAAAGGACCTTCATGTTTCACAGCGAACTTTGGATCTTGGATGGATCTTTTAAGATTCTGGGCCTCCAGCCAAACTCGTTCTCCTTTCTTGAAGAGTACGAATTTCGACTTTGATCTGGATGCCATGACTTGGTGTGCAAGTTCATGGGATGCAAGGGCTTCATCTCATAGGGTAATGAGTGCCTTGAGGTGGGATTCGACAGCGGGGATATTGGTCTCGGTGATTACCGAGAGTAGGGCGTGGGGTTTGTACTCCATCATGAGATAAAATGGGGATTTGCCGGTAATGGAATGGGGGTGGTGATTGTGTGTGAATTCTGCATGGGAAATGTGATCAGACCATGCAGAAGGATGATCCTCACAGTAGATACGAAGATATGTCTTGACTTCTTGGTTGATGTGTTCAGTTTCTTCATCGGTCTGTGGGTGATAGGTGGTAGAGAGGGAGAGATCATAGTTTAAAAGGTGACTGAGTTCTTTGGTGAAGGTGGAGGCGAATTGTGGTCCTCAGTCGAAGATGATTTTGTCGTAGAGACTGAAGTGAAGGTAGACTTTGTGGAAAAAGAGCGCTGCTATCCTTTTGGTGGTGATAGTTTTCTTCGTAGGGCAAAGAATTACCCCCTTAGTAAGGCCATGGTCCACCATGACCAATAAGGAATCAAAACCCCCGGACAGTGGGAGGTTGGTGATCAGATCGCAGGAGATCTGTTGAAAGGGGCGGGAGCAGGAGGAAGGGATAGGGATGAGAGGGGGGGACGTGTTACAGCTATATATTTTTCATCCTTACTTTGCGCATACGGACACTTTCCTTATCTTATCAAGGGAAAACCCGACTTAGACACTATGCCAGACATAGGGGATCTACGGGCCCTTCTAGATCAGTGGGCTTCACTTTCAACCCTTCACTTTTCATCCCACTGATCGCCATATGTATTTAATATACTTGTGATCATCACAGACCTCACACCAGTCACCCCATCACTGTGATGTGATCCCTTATCTTTAATTACCATTGACACCTTCCATTCCTTCCACCTACAGCAGATTAATGGCTGGTAGCCTCATGTATATATTAATCTCCACCACAGGCCGACACCTCATGTTGATCATGTTGGGCCTAGGGGATGGACTTATGTAGATATGTATCTAGATTGGTACACAACATGTATCTACAAGTAGAATAGTATATAAAGAGAGACTGGATGGAGCTTAGTCTCCAGTCTAGTTCTTTTATTCCCTGCCTACAAGTTCCCTCTTAAAGATAGTCATTCCACTCGACGTTTAGAGATAGTGATTGCCCTGCAAGATTGTAGTCGCAACACTAGAACTAGACTGTCTTCATCTTACTACCCTTTCACTATCTACCAACGACCACAGACATGTCTAGCCTTCTTCCTTGCACCACAGGCTCTAGCAAGTGAGCGCGTCTTCGTGCACTTCTAGGATAGCGCTAACAGGGGCTTGCTATCAAGTGCCCATCACCTTTCATTGATCTCTTCTCCCTTTCACAGCATACCTCCCCACCGTCGATCTAGCCAGACCTTGGGAATTAGTAGATGTACCAGTAGCAGTAGGAGCACCAGTTAAGGAAGAGCCTAGGGAGTACTTGCTTGCAACTGCGAGCACAGAGAGTGAAGAGGACCCAAACAACTGGCCAGACGTTGCAGCCACAGAAGAAGAGTTCTGGAGACTTGTTGAACAAGATCTAGAACCTCACAGCTTCGGAAACGGAGGTGAAGTCAACTTAATTGCCACCGACATCAGATACACGGGTCACACCTACTATTGGGAACCCACACCATCAGCACACACCCTCAGCCCCGCTACAGATCTCACCTCACTTAGATATCCAACCACCCCTGAGTGGAGTCCATCCAGATCCCTTCAGCCCAATCCTTTCATGTGGCCAGCAGCACCGTGTAATATCCACCTAGAAGCAACCCTAGGCGCACAACAATTCATCAGAGAAGTGAGTATAGCAAGGAGGTGATACAGAGAAGCCTCAGAGGAACAAGACAGAGAATAACCTCGCGCTAAAAGGCAGAAACGTGAGTATCCACAAACGATCAGGAGGAACGATCGTTTTAGCAGAGTCCAACTTCGAGTACAACAATAAAAATCTTACAAATACTAGCCACCTTCTTTACCCTCTTCATAAATCAAAATGGCCATCTCCGTTGCAGACTATGTTGCCGCTCTTACCAACCCAAACATTGACTGGCATGACCAGCTAAATACCATCGCACAATACACAGCAGAACAAGAACAACGATACTTCGCAATGAGAGACGAAATGGCAAAAATGAACGATGCACTAACTAGCATTCAAGGGATGCTTAGTACCCTAGTACCACCTAAGCCACCAACTAGACAACCCACACCAAGTGGGTCAGGAAAAGAAAAAGAAGAAAGAGCATCCTCTAGCTCTAGGAAAGTCGAAATATTTGCAGATCCAGGAGATTACGATGGATCATTCGTAAAGTTCGATGAATGGTGGGCTAAGATCCAAGCCTGGATCAAAATAAACAGACATGCAATAGAACCTCAAAGTGGAAAAGTGTTACGAATTGATTTCGTGAAACTGACTTTTTCACATTTTCCCTCTTATCTTATCTTATCACACCATGATCTTATCTAAGATCACTCCTTTCACTATTCCCTTACCTTTACTCCCGATTAGATTAGATATGATGTCACCATGACATCACAGGTCTAGGTGCCTCACCATATACGCACGTCCTTAATCCCCTTGCTCTAGACCTACTTCACTCATTCACCTTTCCATTCTCTTATATGTATACCACACCTAGTCAGCATGTACACTGCCCTACTCCACCATTACATCATACCCTATACCTCTACCCTTCGCCCAGCTGACTTAGAACACTTGTATCTCCTACTGTATTACTAGTATAAAT
>JBBPTX010001175.1:0-11971 GCA_038094595.1 Pulveroboletus aff. annulatus | reverse complement strand
CAAGGGAAAACCCAACCTTAGACACTGTGCTAGACACAGGGGATCTAACGGGCCCTTCTAGATCAGTGGGCTTCACTTTCAACCTTCACATTTCGCCCCACTGATCACACACACATATTTAATAACAATGTGATCATCACAGACCTTACATCAGTCACCCCATCACTGTGATGTGATCCCTTATCTTTAATTACTGTTGACACCTTCCATTCTACCCACCTGCAGCAGATCAACAGCTGGTAGCCTCATGTATATATTAATCTCCAATACAGGCCGACTCCTCATGTCAATCATGTTGGGCCTAGGGGATAGACTTATGTAGATACGTATCTAGATCAGTACACAACATGTTACGATTCGCTCGCAGGACGACCTCTTTTTCTCTTCTTACTCTTTCGGACTAATACTTTCTATTTCTCATGCTTAACCCCACTCCTTCCACGTCGTTCTACGACATTCCATTCCCCTCGTAAGCGTGTTTATTCCTTCACCGCGCAGGTACTCTTTTCATTCTGCTCTTCTCACGCCGTATGCGCCGGCCCTTAACTTCTCTTTCTCATGCGTAGTATTGCCATTGGCCTTCTATTTCTAACGCCGTTTCCTACGCCGGCCCTTAACTATCGTGACGCATAACCGTCACGCTCTGTACTTCACTATATAAACCCTCCAACAGGGTCCCTTCGCTTTTCCCTTAGCTTAGTTCTACCTACGGTTTATAGCCTAGATAGCACAAGCAATCCACTTGTTATTACTCCTCAGTCTTCGTCCTACTATTAAGTGGACGCTTCACACTCGGCTCGCTAAGCCTTCGTGTGTCAATCCTCTCGAACCATTGATCCGTTTGTCAAGCTAGGCAATGGTTATTCTCAGACCCGTCAAACGCCCTTGACGGTTTCTCTTGACCCAGCAACCCCACGGCTGGCCCTACATCGTCGTCAAACGCCGACGATAGAACCTTTGACCCTACTAGGCGTTAGTAGGTTTACGCGCGACTACACCCTCAGCCACGCGTAACAAAAGAACTAAGCTCCCTCCTTGACTGGGTACTATCACGTACGCCGCCCACCATAGCTTCCCATCGAAACACTTGAACCACCGATCCGTGTTGGAACCCTCGGGAACCCCCTCGCACATCACACTCTGACTCTTCTGACACCCCTGACGACCCCAACCAAGAATATTGGAACGAAGACCACGACGAGCCTTTATTAGACTCAGACGAAGAACTTGCCACCCGCGACCTTTCCCACAGCTTCTCTGCCTCTATACAGATACCTCGCCCTCAGACACCCCCATCTCCGACACCCAGACGCCAAACCGGCCACATCTTTCCCCCGATCCCTCGTCCTCCGTTGCCTACGATGACCACTAAACCCCTCGAACTCCGTATCGGAACCCCAGAGAAGTACGACGGAGACTTTAAGACAGCCCAACAATGGTTCGACTCCGTCGCATTTTATCTCAATGTCAACGTGGACGTTTATAACTCTGACCCAAAACGCATTGCCTTTGCACTTTCCTACATGACTCGAGGTCCCGCTCTTACGTGGGCAAATACCTTTAGATCTTCTAAAATCGCAGCCGATGGCACGATCTCTATGGGCTCTTGGTCCGACTTTCGAGACGCCTTCATCTTGGCGTTCAAACACTACGACACCACGGGTAATGCCATCGCCTGGCTCACCACCACCCGTATGACCGCCACCAAGAATGGCGGATACTCCCCCTCGCTCACTGAGTATAATGCTCAGTTCCAAAACCACTGCGCCATCGCCGGCGTCACCGACGACAATGTCCTTATCGGATATTACTCCGCTGCAATCCCTGAACCCCTTATGCGCCACATCCTTGCTATGGAAACAATCCCCACCACTGTAAACGCATGGTTAAAGAAAGCAGTAACGTTCCAGACTCACATGGAACGCGCCAGAGAAATCGCTGCCCGCCATAAAACCCCCACTTGCCAGACCTACCACCAATACTCCACCTCCGCTCCCATCAAAGATCCTAACGCCATGGACGTTGATGCAGTCCGCCTCCCACGACTCACCCCTGCCGAGCGAGAACAATGCCGCAAAGAAGGAAAGTGCTTCCGTTGCAGACAAAAAGGACATCGGGCGAATAATTGCCCGACGTTTACCTCAAACACCCTGAGGCCAAAGAAGGACATCCGGAGGGTAGCAGAAGTAGAAGTCAAGGACAAAGAAGAAGTCCCCCGACTAATCGAGATTGACGACGAAGATGACGATGAAGAAATGAAAGTGTCTCGCGTCGCCACCACCTCCCTGGATTTTTGAAACGGAACGCTGCCTTGACGTCAGTAGTTCCCCCTAGTACGTGTGCGCCTGTACTTGTATCCACGTCAAAGAAGTCAATACGAATTCCCTTGCAACTTATTGACCCCTCGCACACCATGAAAACCGTCGACACACGCGCCCTCATCGATAGTGGCGCAGACATCAACTGCCTAGACTGGGACTTCGCCCACAAACACAGACTACCTCTTGAAAAACTACCAATGCCTATCCCAGTCAACAACGTCGATCAGACTCCTAACGCCAAAGGAGCCATTCGTTACACCGCCTCCCTCTTCACGAACATCGACGGAATCGCTCAGAACATACGCTTCCACGTCTTACACTGCGGATCCGAAAACGTTATCCTTGGAACACCTTGGCTACATCTTACAAATCCCTCCATTGACTGGTCGTCGCAAACAATCAGTATTCCTGAAACGGTAGACGAATCAGCATCCCTATATCACATTCACGTCGCAGACCTCAAACGACACAACAACGCCCAACCCCGAGCACCCCCCTCGAAACCACCTCGCCATGTCATGGTCGAAACTACCCCGGACCATACTCTCTCCACGTTCCTTGATATGCCAGACGGAAACCTCTACGTCCGCCGGGCACTCTATATCAACTCGTGTCAACAAATTCTCAAATCGGGATCGCGATATCATCAGACCCATCCGAAACTCGTCGCCAAACTTACCACCGCCACCAAACTCGTGGCAGCAGCCGAGAAGGCCAAGCCGAAAATTACTCTCCCAGATGCCTATAAAGACTTCGCCCCAGTATTCGCCAAAGAGTCTGCCGACTCCCTTCCTGCCTCTAGACCTTACGACCATGAAATCAACGTTAAAGAATCGTTCACTCCAAAAATCAGCAAACTCTACCCGCTCACCCCAGATGAAAAGAAAGCTACAGAAGATTTCCTCGACGAGAATCTCGCTGCCGGCAAGATTCGCCCTTCGAACTCCCCTCAGGCATCACCTTTCTTCTTTGTGAAGAAGAAAGATGGCAAGCTCCGCCCCTGTCAAGATTACCGATACCTTAACGAACATACCATCCGCGACGCCTACCCGCTACCTCTGATTTCCGACCTCCTCGACAAACTCAAAGGCGCCCGCATCTTTACCAAATTCGACGTACGATGGGGATATAACAACGTACGAATAAAGGACGAACACCAATGGAAAGGTGCCTTCCTTACCCATAAAGGTCTCTTCGAACCTATGGTTATGTTCTTTGGAATGACCAACTCACCCGCGACGTTTCAACGATTTATGAACGACTCCTTCCGCGACATGATCGCCGAAGGATGGTTAGTCATTTACATGGATGATCTCCTCATCTTCTCCCCAGACGACGCCACCCACACCAAACACACTCGCCGTGTCCTTCAACGAATGAAAGAACTCGACCTCCACCTCAAACTGGAGAAGTGCCAGTTCGCCGTCCCAGAGGTTGAATACCTCGGGATGATTGTCAAAGAAGGACAACTCGCCATGGACCCCGTCAAACTCGATGGAATCGCCAAGTGGCTGACGCCACAAAAAGTCAAAGACGTCCGTTCCTTTTTAGGGTTCGCTAACTTTTACAGACGTTTTATCCCGGGATACTCAAACATCGCCCGTCCTCTCATCGACCTTACCAAGAAAACTATGCCTTGGACTTGGAACCCTGTGCAACAGACCGCCTTTGAACAGCTCAAGGAATTGTTCCTTCGTAGGCCCGTCCTTTTCATGCCCGATATTTCTCGCCCTTTTGCCATGGCCACCGACACTTCAAAATACGCGTCTGGTGGAATTTTATTGCAAACCGATGTGAACGGGGATTGGCACCCCTGTTCTTACTTATTGCAATCTTTTTCTTCCTCAGAGTGCAACTACGATATTCATGACAGGGAGCTCTTGGCCGTTATCCGCGGTTTCAAAGCTTGGAGGCAGTACCTCCATGGCTCTCCCTTCCCCGTCAAGGTTTTCTCCGATCACAAAAACCTGACATACTTCCGTCGTCCCCAAGATCTCAATCGACACCAGGCCCGCTGGCTCCTTGATCTCGCTGATTATGATTACTCGATCACTCACGTCCCCGGCACCCAACTCGCCGGCCCCGATGCTCTCTCTCACCGCCCCGATTTCCTCCCTCGCGCTGACTCTGACAATATCAGAGTCACTCTCCTCCCTAACACCCTCTTCGTTCGCCTCATTGACTCTGCTCTTTCCACCCACATCGTCTCCGCCTCCGCCTCCGATGATCTAGTCCTCCATAAACTCCAAGAACTCGACGGGTCCCTTCCCCCCACACTCCGCTCCTGTCTTGCCGATTGGCAATACTCCAACGGCATCCTCCAATACCAGGGACGTGTCTACATTCCCCCCGACCGTGACCTTCGCCGCGCTGTCGTCCAGCGCTCCCACGATCATGACTCCGCTGGTCATCCCGGCTATTTAAAAACTCGCCAGCTCGTTGCCTCCGAATTTTGGTGGCCTGGTCTCGCCACCTTCGTCCGTTCCTATGTTGAGGGCTGCGCCGTCTGCCAGCGCAACAAGGCCAACACACACCCTACTGTTCCCCCGCTGGTCCCCATCCCTTCCTCCTGTTCTCGCCCATTCCAACAGATCTCCTGCGATCTCATCACCGATCTCCCGCTGTCCGGGGGATTCGACTCTTTATTGGTCGTGGTGGACCACGGCCTTACTAAGGGGGTAATTCTTTGCCCCACTAAAAAGACTATCACCACAGAAGGAGTGGCAACACTCTTTTTCCACAAGGTATATCTCCGCTTCGGACTCTACGAGAAAGTCATCTCCGATCGAGGCCCCCAGTTTGCCTCCGCCTTCGCCAAGGAGCTTGGTAGACTCCTCAATTACGACTTATCCCTCTCCACCGCTTATCACCCCCAAACTGATGGGGAAACCGAACGAGTCAACCAAGAAGTCGAAACCTATCTCCGCATCTATTGCGGGGATCACCCCTCCACGTGGTCCGATCACATCTCTCACGCCGAATTCACGCACAATCACCGCCCCCACTCCATCACCGGCAAGTCCCCGTTTTACCTCATGATGGGTTACGAACCCCGTGCCCTCCCCTCGGTCATTGCCGAAACAAACGTCCCTGCCGTCGAAACACGTCTCAAGGCGCTCACAGCCCTACGAGACGAGGCTCTCGCCTCCCACAAACTCGCACGACAAGTCATGGTGTCCAGATCCAAAACACGCTTTACGCCCTTTGAAAAAGGACAGAAAGTCTGGCTGGAAGCTCGAAACCTCAGAAGATCCGTCCAAAATCCAAAGTTCGCCGCCAAACGTGAGGGCCCCTTTGTTATCTCCGACGTCCTATCTCCCGTCTCCTATCGCCTCCGACTCCCACAAACGTGGAAAATCCACAACACGTTCCATGCTTCTCTCTTATCGCCCTATCGCGAAAACGACGTACACGGCCCGAATTTCCCTACACCGCCCCCAGATCTCGTCAAAGGAAAAGAAGAATACGAAATAGAATGGATCGTACGGCATCGAGGAATGCTGTCGGCCCGCCAGTACCTGATCCGATGGAAAGGGTACTCCGCCGAAGAAGAGTCATGGGAACCCAAGCGGAACCTGAAACATTCGTTGGAGTTACTAGAAGATTATAAAAGACATCACCCCCGCGCTTTCTCTCTTTCACCCACTCGCCCACCACGCTGCAAATAAATCCCTTCCACCTCCTCCTGATGGCCATCGAATTCACCAATGTCGACACCCCTGCAGCCGCACCCTCCACCAACCCCAACACCATCCATCTTCCCTCTGACGACCCCGCAAGGGTCTCTCCTACTCGCCCCGCCGCCCCTCAGCCTGTCAACTTCGCCACCCTTATTGGTGATGTTCCCGCCACCCATGTCTCCTTCGTCTCGGGCAGGATTGCATCCTCGCCAGCATTTACTCCTCCGCCCCATCGGGAACCTTCTCCCGGACCTCCCTCATTTCTAGGAATCCATCGTCCCCAACTCGTTCGCGCACCCAGTTCAGACTCCCTCGTCGCCCACTCTGGGTGGGACTCCCAGGTTCCGATGAATGTCTCGACCCATCTCCACACGGGTAGACTCCGAGAAGAGAGATTCACCGATGAGCATTACGTCCGTTTCCACTCACTCATGTCTGACGACCGCCTTCGCATACCTATTAGCGTATATACCTCAGACGCTTCCCCTATCTTCACGTGGTTCGAAACCGCGATGCAGATCAACCACATTGCCGCCTTTATTTCCGGCTCAGGCCCGGTATTCCCTCACACCACGCTCGGCAGGACCATGCAGGACTTTATCTATCACGCGTGTTACCAGCTATATGCCCATGCCTTCCAGTTGGGTTACGACAACTTCCTCCTCAATGTCGACAACCACTTCCGAGACCTAGCTGCCGCTGGTCGAGGACTTGGGAACGAAGTCTTAAGGGACGGATCACCCATCCATCGGCAAACGCTCAATGACTGGTGGACAGGCCGTAACGGCAGAGATCGTGTGTATCCCGGACATCCCCGCTTCAATCAACGGTGCTTCCAATGCCACTGTCTCGGGCATACCCAACTCTCCTGTCAGCAGCATGTCTGCACAGGATGTCGTCAACAAGCACCTGGCCATTCTCTCGCCCGTTGTCCAGGACCCTCCCGCTCTCTGGCTTCCCGCCTCACCTCTCCCCGCGCACAGTCTGTTATGATTCGCTGCAGGGTCTACTCTTTTTCTTTACTTAGCATTGCGAACTGACACTTGTCTCTTTTCTTACGCTTACTTCGTCACGTTCCACGTCGTTCTACGACATTCCAACATATCCCGTAAGCGTGCTTATCCTTCATCGCGCAGGTACTCGTTTGTCTTCTGATCTTCGCATGCCGTATGCGCCGGCCCTTATGTCTCTTTCACATGCGTGGTTATGCTATTGGCTTCCGCTCTTCTCACGCCGTTTCCCACGCCGGCCCTTAACCATGTGACGCGTTACCGTCACAACTTTCTCTTCACTATATAAACTCTTCAACAGGGCGTCTTACCTCTTCTCCTTAACCTAGTTCTACCTACGGCTATCGCCTAGTTAGCTCTAGCAATCTACCTTGTGTCTCCGTTCTACACCTGAGTGAACGCTTCACACATCAACGCTCTTCGCGTCTGAGTGTGTCTACCTCGAACCCTTGACCCTGCCGCTTGTGTAGCGCAGGTTACCCCGACTACTTAGCAATACGCTTCGTAGACATAGATCGACAACCCCACGGTCGACCCCCTTCCTACGGATATTATCAACCGTAGCTTCGAACCTCTCCGTCCCTAGGCACTCGTAGGTCTGCGCGTGACTTTACCCAAGGCCACGCGTAACAAAAGAACTAGGTTTACCCTCGACGCGCACTACCACGTACGCCCACCATTTCGTCCTCTTGCCACACTCGAACCACAGACTCCCGTTGGAACCCTCGAGATCCTCCTCGAACCCACCACTCAGATTCCTCGGATACCCCAGACGAACCCAACCCAGACTTCTGGGAAGAAAACCCCGACGAACCCCTCCTTGACTCTGACGAAGAGAACGAAACCCGCGCTCTCTCTCACCAGTTATCTGCCTCGTTACAGATCCCGCGACCCCCCACGCCACCGTCCCCTACCCCTCGTCGCCAAACAGGCCATATCTTTCCCCCGATCCCACCAATGTCCAACAAACCCGTCGAACTCCATATCGGCACCCCCGAGAAGTACGATGGCGACTACAAAACGGCCAAACAATGGCTCGACTCTGTCGTCTTCTACCTAAACGTCAACGGTGATGTCTACAACACCGCCCCTAAACAAATAGCCTTCGCGCTATCCTACATGACCAGAGGACCCGCACTCACCTGGGCGAACACCTTCCGCGCCTCCAAGATCGCCAGTGACGGTTCCATTTCCATGGGCTCCTGGGACAACTTCCGCGACGAATTCCTCAAGGCATTCAAACACTACGACACTACGGGTAACGCCATCGCTTGGCTTACCACTACCCGCATGACCGCCACCAAAGGTGGCGGATACTCCCCGTCGCTTACTGAGTACAACGCTCAGTTCCAGAATCACTACGCCATCGCCGGCATCACCGACAACAATGTCCTAATCGGCTACTACTCCGCCGCCATCCCTGAACCTCTCATGCGCCGTATCCTTGCGATGGAGACCGTCCCCATCACCATCGAAGCATGGCTTAAGAAGGCCGTAACCTTCCAAACCCATATGGACCGAGCAAAAGAAATCGCTGCTCGTCACAGAACCCCCACTCGTACCACGTACCACCAGTATTCCGCACCCACCCCCACCAAAGACCCAAACGCCATGGACGTAGACGTCGTCCGACTTACCAAGCTCACCCCGGAAGAACGGAAGAAATGCATCAAAGAAGGACGATGCTTCCGTTGCAGGCAAAAGGGACATATGTCATCCAAGTGTCCAGGATTTCCAAACACACCGAAGCCGAAGAAAGCGGTCCAAAAGGTGGAAGACGAAGAAAACGATATTCCGTCACTCGCCAAAATCGAAGAAGAAGATAACGATGACGAAGAAATGGTAGCGCGAGTTGTCGCGGATTTTTAGAAAGGAAGACTGTTTCGACGTCAGCCCCTTCCTCATTTACGTGTGCCCCTGTACTTTTATCCCAGTCAAAGAAATCTATGCGCATTCCCCTTCAGCTCATAGATCCTTCGCACACAATGAAAACCGTCGACACCCACGCCCTCGTTGACAGCGGGGCAGATATCAATTGCCTCGACTGGAGCTTTGCCCGAAAACACCGACTACCTCTGGACCGACTCCCGAAACCTATCTCAGTACGAAACGTGGACCAAACCATAAACGCCAAGGGAGCAATACGATTCACTTCCTCCCTCTTCCTTAACATCGAGGGCGTTGCTCAAAAGGTACTATTCCACGTCATGCACTGCGGAAACGAAAATGTTATCCTTGGGTCGCCCTGGCTTCGCACTACCAACCCCAACATCGACTGGACAGCCCGAACTCTCTCTATCTCAGAAAAGATCGATGAATCTGCCGCGCTCTACTCCTCCTTCGCCAAGGATACCGAACGACATAATAAACGATTCCCTAAGACTACCCCTTCGCCACCCCCACAGCACACCCTGGTAGAAACCATCCCAAATCACGCTCTCTCCATCTTCCTAGACCTCCCCGACGGCGGACACTACGTAGATTCAGCCCTCCATCATTACGCCTGCCAACGAATCACACGCTCCGGGTCCAGATATCACCAAACTCACCCGAAACTCGTTGCAAAAATAACCACAGCCACTGAACTTGCCGCTGCTGCCGAAAAAGGGAAACCCAAAGTCACCCTCCCCGACGCCTACAAGGACTTCGCCTCTGTCTTCTCGAAAGAAACAGCAGACTCGCTTCCCCCTTCTCGCCCGTATGACCATGAAATCAACGTCAAAGACTCCTTCGTCCCAAAAATCGGGAAACTTTACCCCCTGACCCCGGATGAGAAAAAGGCCACTGAGGACTTCCTCGACGAAAACCTCGCCGCCGGAAAGATTCATCCGTCTACCTCCCCCCAAGCCTCCCCGTTTTTCTTTGTCAAGAAAAAGGATGGGAAACTCCGCCCTTGTCAAGATTACCGATATCTCAACGAACACACCGTTCGCGATGCCTATCCTCTTCCTCTCATCACAGATCTTCTGGACAAACTCAAGGGCGCCTGCACATTTACAAAGTTCGACGTCCGATGGGGATACAACAACGTTCGGATCAAAGATGGACATCAGTGGAAAGGAGCATTCCTCACCCACAAAGGGCTCTTCGAACCTCTGGTCATGTTCTTCGGGATGACCAATTCCCCCGCCACTTTCCAACGATTCATGAATGACTCCTTCCGTGACATGATCGCCGAAGGATGGCTCGTCATCTACATGGACGACCTCCTCATCTTCTCGCCTGACGACGACACCCACACTGAACGAACCCGCCGAGTCCTCCAACGAATGACCGAGCTTGACCTACATCTCAAGCTAGAAAAGTGTACCTTCGCCACCCCCGAAGTCGAGTACCTCGGAATGATCGTTAAAGAAGGACAACTCGCCATGGACCCCGTCAAACTCGACGGAATCGCAAAATGGCCCACCCCGAAGAAAGTCAAAGACGTTCGCTCCTTCCTAGGATTCGCCAATTTCTATCGAAGATTTATCCCGGGATACTCTGACATCGCCCGCCCCCTCATCGACCTTACCAAGAAAACCCAACCATGGGACTGGTCACCGGCTCGCCAAGCCGCCTTTAGTCAATTAAAAACCCTCTTTACACGACGACCAGTCCTCTTCATGCCTGACATCACTCGTCCCTTCGCCATCGCCACGGATGCCTCCAAATACGCCTCGGGTGGGATCCTCCTCCAAACCGACTCTAATGGCGACTGGCACCCCTGTTCTTACCTCTCCCAGACGTTCGCTCCCGCAGAACGAAATTACGATATCCACGATCGCGAACTCCTCGCCGTCCTCCGTGGATTCAAAGCATGGCGACACTACCTCCACGGTTCCCCGTTTCCAGTCACGGTCTTCACCGACCATAAAAACCTCACGTACTTCCGCCGCCCCCAAGACCTCAACCGTCGACAAGCACGCTGGATGTTGGATCTGGCGGACTTCGACTACTGTATCACTCATGTCCCCGGCTCCCATCTCGCTGGTCCGGATGCCCTTTCTCGCCGCCCCGATCTCCTCCCCCACGTTGATGACGACAACACCGGCGTCACGCTCCTTCCCAATTCCCTCTTCGTCCGCATTATCGACTCCGCCCTCTCCACGGTAATCTCCTCCGCCTCCACCTTGGACGACCTCGTCCTCCACAAACTCCAGGAAATCGAGGGTCGTATTCCCCCCACCGCCCGTTCTCGCCTCTCCGACTGGCAGTACCGCGACGGCGTACTCCTCTATCAGGACCACGTCTACGTCCCTGATGATCAAACCCTCCGACGCTCCATCGTTGCCCGTTGCCACGATCACCCCTCTGCCGGACACCCCGGCTTCCTCAAGACCCGCCAACTCGTCGCCGCCGACTTTTGGTGGCCTGGTCTCGCCACCTTTGTCCGCTCTTACGTCGAAGGATGCGCCACTTGCCAGCGTTCCAAGACCAACACCCATCCTTCCTCTCCCCCACTCACCCCGATTCCCTCTTCCTGCTCCCGCCCTTTCCAACAGATCTCCTGCGATCTCGTCACCGACCTCCCTCTTTCCGGGGGGTTCGACAGTCTTTTGGTCGTGGTGGACCACGGCCTTACTAAGGGGGTAATTCTTTGCCCTACGAAGAAAACCGTCACCGCTGAAGGGATTGCGTACCTCTTTTTCCACAAAGTCTATAAACGGTTTGGCCTCTACGACAAAGTCATCTCGGACCGAGGCCCTCAATTTGCCTCCTCCTTTGCCAAAGAACTCGGACGCCTCCTCGGCTATGACCTCTCCCTCTCCACAGCGTATCACCCTCAGACCGACGGAGAAACTGAACGTGTAAACCAAGAAATTGAGACTTACCTCCGCATCTACTGCGGAAATCTCCCCTCCTCCTGGTCCGATCACGTCTCCCACGCCGAATTCACCCACAATCACCGCCCTCACTCCGTCACCGGCAAATCCCCGTTCCTTCTCATGATGGGCTATGAACCCCGTGCCCTTCCCTC
>JBBPTX010001174.1:0-11987 GCA_038094595.1 Pulveroboletus aff. annulatus | reverse complement strand
ACCTTGAATACCTGGTCCATTGGCTAGGCTATGATGAGACAGATCGAACTTGGGAACCGGAAGATCATCTTCTACCGGGTGCGCTTGATGCCATTGGCTATTTCCATAGGGAGTATCCCTCTGCACCTCAAAGGTTGCGGATGTCTCATTCGGCATTCATACAATGCTTTCATGAATGCGGAGATCTCACTCTTCCATTGACACACCCTTTTGATCGCCTGGATGTCAATTCTTAAACGGGGGGTAGTGTTACAGCTATATATTTTCATCTTTTCATCTTTACTTTGCGCACACAGACACTTTCTTTTCTTTATCTTATCAAGGGAAAACCCGACCTAGACACTGTGCCAGACACAGGGGATCTACGGGCCCTTCTAGATCAATGAGCTTCAACTCTTCACTTTGCGCCCCATTGATCACAGCACGTATTTAATACATCGTGATCATCACAGACCTCACATCAGTCACCTGTTACGATTCGCTCGCAGGACGAACACTTTTTCTTTTCTTTCGCTATTGGACTAATACTTTTCCGTTTCTCATGCTTAACCTCATTCCTTCCATGTTGTTCTATGACATTCTATACATCTCATAAGCGTGCTTATCCCCCACTGTGCAGGTACTCCTTCTCTTCTGATCTTCTCATGCTGCATGCGCCGGCCCTTAACATTTCTTTCTCATGCGTGGTTTTGCTATTGGCTTTCTATTTCAAACGCTGCTTCCCATGCCAGCCCTTAATCATTGTGACACGTAACTGTCACATTTTTACTTCACTATATTAACCCTTCAACAGGGCCTCTCGCTTCTTCTCCTTAGCTTAGATCTACCTATGGCTTGTCGCCTGGTTAGCACTAGCAATCCACTTGCCCTTACTCCTCAGTCTTCGTTCTACTATTAAGTGAATGCTTTGCACTCGGCCCCACTGCCCTTGTGTGTCTTAACCCTTGACCTTTGACCCGTTTGCCAAGTGTTACGATTCGCTCGCAGGACGAACGCTTTCTCCTTTCTTGCTATATCGGACTAATACTTTTCATCCCTCACGCTTAACCTCGTACCTTCCACGTCGTTCTACGACATTCCATACATCTCGTAAGCGTGCTTCTTCCTCCACTGCGCAGGTACCCTTCATCTTCTGCTCTTCTCACGCCGAATGCACTGGCCCTTAACGTCTCCTTCTCATGCGTGGTTTCGCTATTGGTTTTCTATTTCTAACGCCGTTTACCACGCCGGCCCTTAACCACTGTGACACGTAACTGTCATGCCTTTACTTTACTATATAAACCCTTCAACAGGGCGTTCACTTCTTTTCCTCAGCTTAGTTCTACCTACGGTTTACCGCCTAGATAGCATAAGCAATCCATCGCATTTACTCCTTGTGTCTTCGCTCTACCATTAAGTGAGCGCTTCGCACTACAGCTCGCCCGCCTTCGTGTGTCTCCACCTTGAAACCTTTGACCCATTCGCCAAGCTAGGCAATGGTTATCCTTAGATCCGTCAAACTCCTTGATGGTACCCTCGACCCAGCATCCCTACGGCTGGCCCTACGTCATTGTCGACATGAACAACAGATCCCTTCGACCCTACTAGGCGTTAGTAGGTCTGTGTGCGACCACACCCACGGCCATGCGTAACACCAAGCTAGGCAACGGTTACCTCTCAATCTGTCAACACCCTTGACGGTACCTTTGACCCAGCATCCCCACGGCTGGTCCTACGTCGTTGTCAACATGAACGACAGATCCTTTCGACCCTGCTAGGCGTTAGTACATAGGTCTACGTGTGACCATATCCACGGCCACGCGTAACAAAAGAACTAAGCTACCTCTGTTGCGACTACAATTTCTTGCAGGCAATCACTATCTAAACGTTGAGTGGAAAGACTATCTTATGAAGGATGCTTTGTAGGCAGTGGACAAGAGAACTAGACTGGAGACTGAGCTCCGTCCAGTCTCGCTTTATATACTATTCTACGTGTAGATACATGTTTGTGTACCGATCTAGATACGTATCTACATAAGTCCATCCCCTAGGCCCAACATGATCGACATGAGGAGTCGGCCTGTAACGGAGATTAATATATATACATGAGGTTTCCAGCCGTTGATCTGCTGCGGGTGGGTGGAATGGAAGGTGTCAACGGTAATTAAAGATAAGGGATCACATTGCAGTGATGTGGGTGACTGTGTGCAGGTCTGCAATGATCACGGTGATTAAATACGTGTGGGTGATCAGTGGGGCGAAAGGTGAAGAGTTAAAGTGAAGCCCACTGATCTAGAAGGGCCCGTAGATCCCCTGTGTCTAGCACAGTGTCTAAGTCGGGTTTTCCCTTGATAAGATAAAGGAAGTGTCTGCTAAGGAAGATGAAAAATATATAGCTGTAACACAAAAGGGTCTACTGAGGGGCTTCTTAATGGAGTGGTTGGGTACCTTAATGATGCTAAGTTGGTGGTGGGGCTTAAACTTTGATGTGAAGGAGTGGGATTCCAATAGTAGGTATCTCCGGTGAATCTAATGTCTGTGGCGATGACGTCTATGTCACCTCCATTGCCGAAACTGTGGGGTTGGAGATCTTCCTCGACTAATCTCCAAAATTCTTCTTCTGTGGCTGCAACTTCGGGCCAGTCGTTTGGGTCTACTTCACTCCCTGTTACAGTCTGACAATTTTCCCTTCGTTCTCCCTGAAAGCCGTCGGCCCGCAACAGTTCGCATGCTCCCTCATGCTCCCCTGCGCGTATCTATGGATCTTACTGGCTAAGATCTGCGAGCCTCTATGCTGTACAGACATGCGGTATATGCACTCCTTTAATCACTGTCTCTCCCACGGTAATGTCCGCGTGCTTCCATCCTTCATACACGCGTATGCCTCACTCCTTTAATTACCGTGTGTTCTGGACTCTTATCTTTTATCACTGACATCATGCCCTCTACCCCGATGCTTCCTATTCCCATGACGTCACATCCATATATAGTAGTCATAGCCACAGCTGTAGAGTATATAAGAGCTGAGCCCTGTACCGTATACTCTCCAGTTTAATTCACTTCGATATCCTCGCCCAAGTACCAGCTCGCTGTTAACAATTGGTGCTTTCCACAACCACCCCTAGCCAACGCTAGTATCTCTTCCCCCTCTCCGCGAGTCCCTCTATTTGTTGTTGTTGTTCCTTTTCCCGTTCACCTCCCCCATTACTGTCTGACGACGTACTTGGGTTGTTTCACTCCCTGTGCTTGCTGTTGTGGATGTTATGCGTGGTCGTGGGTATGGTTGTGCATAGACCTACTAACGCCTAGTAGGGTCAGAGGAGTCTGTTGTTCGTGTCAACGACAACGTAGGGCCAGCCATAGGGATGCTGGGTCGAAGGTACTGTCAAGAGTGTTGACAGGTTCTGAGGTAACCATTGCCTAGCTTGACAAACAGGTCAAAGGTTCAAGGGGAAAGACACACGAGGGCGGTGAGGCCAAGTGCGAAGCGTTCACATAATAGTAGAACAGAGACTGAGGAGTAAAGGCAAGTGGATTGCTAGTACTAACTAGGCGACAAGCCATAGGTAGAACTAAGCTGAGGAAAAAGACGAGAGGCCCTGTTGAAGGGTATATATAGTGAAGTAAAGGCGTGACAGTTACGTGTCACAGTAGTTAAGGGCCAGCATGGGAAGCGGCGTTAGAAATAGAAGACCAATGGCAAAACCACGCATGAGAAGGAGACATTAAGGGCCAGCGCATGCGGCGTGAGAAGAGCAGAAGATGAAGAGTACCTGCGTGGTGGAGGAATAAGCACGCTTACGAGATGTATGGAATGTCGTAGAACAACATGGAAGGAATGAGTTTAAGTGTGAGAAATGAAACGTATTAGTCCGAAAGAGAAAGTAGGGAAAAAGAGTTCGTCCTGCGAGCGAATCATAACATTACCCCCTTAATAACCCAAAGCTACGGCGAGGATTCCTTACAAGTCCCTGAAAGCGGGTCCCGGGGAGCTGGTGATGTTGGCATAACCGATATCGTCTAACTCATCTCCATCCTCATAGAGAGAGGGGGCACAAGGAGAGGATGGTGCGGTGTGGTATGACTGTTGGGAAGAGGAGGAGGAAGATTGACGAGAGGTACGATGGGGTGTAGCTTGACGGACGATTTGTCTGTTGCGGAACGCGGCTTGGGGGCGGTGAGGCGTGGACGTAGAAGAGGACTGAGCGCAAGGAGAGGAGAGGCAGGAGGCGAGGGGGCGAGTTGCTCCCGGACAGCGTGCGAGAGAGTGGCCTGGGGCTCAGCGACGACATCCAGTGCAGACATGTTGCTGACACGATAACTGAGTGTGCCCCAGGCAGTGACATTGAAAGCACCGCTGATTGAAGCGAGGATGACCAGGGTATACGCGATCCCTGCCGTTGCGACCAGTCCACCAGTCATTGAGGGTTTGCCTATGAATAGGTGATCCATCCTGTAGGACTTCGTTGCCAAGTCCTCGACCAGCGGCAGCTAGGTCTCGAAAATGGTTATCAACGTCAAGGAGGAAGGAATCATAGCCCATTTGAAAGGCGTGTGAGTATAACTGGTAGCACGCATGATAGATGAAGTCCTGCATGGTCCTGCCAAGCATAGTATGAGGGAAAACCGGGCCAGAGCCGGAGACAATGTTATGTGTGGCCGTGGGTATGGTCGCGCGTAGACCTACTAACGCCTAGTAGAGTCGAAGGGATCTGTCGTTCGTGTCGACGACGACGTGGGACCAGCCATGGGGATGCTGGGTCGGAGTACCGTCAAGGATATTGACGGGTCTAAGGGTAGACCGCTGTCTAGCTTGACTAGCAGGTCAAGGGTTCGAGGGTAAGACACACGAGGGCGGGCGGGCCGAGTGTGAAGCGTTCACTTAATAGTAGAACGAAGACTGTGGAGTAATAGCAAGTGGATTGCTAGCACTAACTAGGCGACAAGCCGTAGGTAGAACTAAGCTAAGGAGGAAAGAAGGGGGGCCCTGTTGAAGGGTTTATATAGTGAAGTACAAGTGTGACAGTTACATGTCACAATAGTTAAGGGCCGGCGTGGTAAATGGCGTTAGAAATAGAAGACCAATAGCAAAACCACGCATGAGAAAGAGACGTTAAGGGCCGGCGCATACGGCGTGAGAAGGGCAGAAGATGAAGAGTACCTGCGCAGTGAGGGATAAGCATGCTTACAAGATGGATGGAATGTCATAGAACGTCATGGAAGGAATGAGGTTAAGCGTGAGAAATAGAAAGTATTAGTCTGAGAGAGAAAGTAAGGGAAAAGAGTTCGTCCTGCGAGTGAATCGTAACAGACAAAGGCAGTGATGTGATTTATCTGCATAGCGGTTTCGAACCAAGTGAAGATGGGCGAACCATCGGAAGAATATACACTAATGGGAACACGAAGGCAATTGTCAGACATAAGAGAATGAAAGCGGACATAATACTCATCGGTGAACCTCTCCTCTTGGAGTCGGCCAGTGTGGCGATGGGCTGAGATATCTAGAGGAACCTGGGAATCCCATCCGGAGTGGGCAACTAGGGAGTCCGAGCTAGGTGTGTGGACGAGTCGGAGACGGTGGACGCCTAGGAACGAGGGAGGTCCGGGAGAAGGTTCCCGATGGGGCGGAGGTGTAAACGGCGGTGAGGACTGGATCCTGCCAGAGACGGGGGAGACATGGGACTGGGGAACATCACCAATAAGAGTGGCAAAGTTGACAGGCTGAGGGGCGGCGGGGTGAGTAGGAGAGACCCTCTCGGGGTTGGTAGAGGGAAGACGGATTGCGCTGGGGTTGGTGGTGGGTGCGGCTGCAGGGGTATTGACATTGGTGAATTCGATGGCCATGAGAAGGAGATGGAAGGGGTTTATTTGCAGCATGGTGGGCGAGTGGATACAGGAGAGAATGCGCGAGGGTGACACCTTTTATAATCTTCTAGTAACTCCGACGAGTGTTTCAGATTCTGCTCGAGTTCCCAAGATTCTTCTTCGACGGAGTACCCTTTCCATTGGATTAGGTATTGACGGGCCGACGGCATGCCTCGATGCCGTATGATTCGTTCTATTTCGTATTCTTCTTGTCCTTCGACAAGATCCGGAGGTGGTGTGGGGAAGTTCGGGCCGTGTACGTCGTTTTTGCGATAGGGCGATAACAGAGAAGTGTGGAACGTGTTGTGGATTTTCCACGTTTGTGGGAGTCGGAGGCGATAGGAGATGGGGGAAATGACGTCAGAGATAACGAAGGGGCCTTTGCGTTTTGCAGTGAACTTCGGATCTTGGATGGACCTTTTAAGGTTCCTGGCCTCCAGCCAAACTCGCTGTCCCTTCTTGAAGGGTACGAATTTCGACTTAGACCTGGACGTCATGACTTGTCGCACAAGTTCATGGGATGCGAGGGCTTCATCTTGTAAGGCGGACAGTTCTTTGAGACAGGTTTCTACGGCAGGGATGTTTGTTTCGGCAACGACTGAGGGAAGGGCAAGGGGTTCATATCCCATCATGAGGTAAAATGGGGACTTTCCGGTGACGGAGTGGGGGCGGTGTTACAGCTATATATTTTCAACCTTACTTAAACGCATAAAGACGCTCCTTTATCTTATCAAGGGAAAACCTGACTTAGACACTGTGCTAAGACACAGAGGATCTACGGGCCCTTCCAGATCAATGGGCTTCACTTTCACTCCTTCACATTCGCCCCATTGATCACACACACGTATTTAATTACATTGTGATCATCACAGACCTTACATCAGTCACCCCATCACTGTAATGTGATCCCTTATCTTTAATTACTGTTGACATCTTCCATTCTACCCACCCGCAGCAGATCAACGGCTGGACACCTCATGTATATATTAATCTCCGTTACAGGCCGACTCCTCATGTTGATCATGTTGGGCCTAGGGGATGGACTTATGTAGATACATATCTAGATCGGTACACAACATGTATCTACATGTAGAATAGTATATAAAACGAGACTGGACGGAGCTCAGTCTCCAGTCTAGTTCTCTTGTTCCCTGCCTACAAAGCACCCTTATAAGATAGTCTTTCCCCTCGACGTTTAGAGATAGTGATTGCCCTGCAAGATTGTAGTCACAACATTTAGCAGGGGTGGGGGCTGTGTACTTGTTACAGCTATATATTATTTTTCATCTTTACTTTACACTTTATGGACGTTCCTTTATCTTATCAAGGGAAAACCCGACCTAGACACTGTGCTAGACATAGGGGATCTACGGGCCCTTCCAGATCAGTGGGCTTCATCTTTAGCTCTTCACTTTCGCCCCACTGATCACAGCACATATTTAATACATTGTAGACCTCACATCAGTCACCTCATCACTGTGATGTGATCCCTTATCTTTAATTACCGTTGACATCTTCCATTCTACCCACCCACAGCAGATCAACAGCTGGTAACCTCATGTATGTATTAATCTCCGCTACAGGCCGACTCCTCATGTTGATCATGTTGGGCCTAGGGGATGGACTTATGTAGATACATATCTAGATCAGTACATAACATGTATCTACACGTAGAATAGTATATAAAGAGAGACTGGATGGAGCTCAGTCTCCAGTCTAGTTCTCTTGTCTCCTGCCTACAAAAGCCTCCCTTCGAAAGTATCTCTCGATGTCTATAAGATAGTGATTGCCTACAGACCTTGTAGTCACAACTCTAGAACTAGACTGTCTATAAATCTTCACCCTCTCACTATCATCAATGACAGAGAATGTGTCTAGTCTCCCACTTAGCTACCCATCGACTCCAGCAAGTGAGCGCATTCTTCGAGGCTACTAGGATACGCTAAAGACAAAGCTATCTAGTGCCTATCTCTTTTCACTGATCTCTTCTCCCCTTTGCAGCCTACACTCCTTGGGTCCATCAGCAGAACCCCTGGGAACCAGTAGACGCACTGTTACGATTCGCTGCAGGGTCTATTCTTTTTCTTTACTTAGTATTACAAACTGACATTCGTTTCTTTTCTCACACTTACCTCGCCATCTTCCGTGTCGTTCTACGACATTCCACCAATCTCGTAAGCGTGCTTATCCCTCACTGCGCAGGTACTCATTCGTCGTCTAATCTTCTCACGCCGTATGCGCCGGCCTTTATGACTCTTTCACATGCGTGGTTTCGCTATTGGTTTCCGCTCTTCTCACGCCATTTCCCACACTGGCCCTTAACCACGTGACGCGTTACCGTCACACCTTTTTCTTCACTATAAAAACCCTTCAACAGGGCGCTTTATCTCTTTTCTTTAACCTAGTTCTACCTACGGCTATCGCCTAGTTAGCTCTAGCAATCCATCTTTGTGTCTTCGTTCTACACTTGAGTGAACGCTTCACACCTCAGAAACGCTTCCCTCGCGTTTCGTGTGTCCACCTCGAACCCGTGACCCTTTTGCCAGTGTGGTATAAGGCACCTCGACTACTTAGCATAGCGCTTCGTAGACATAGATCGACAACCCCACGGTCGACCCCACTCCTACGGATATTCTCAACCGTAGTCCAGCGTACCCCCTCGCCCCTTCGTCCTAGGCACTCGTAGGTCTACGCGCGACCTTACCCAAGGCCACGCGTAACATGCACCACCGGTAGCATTAGTAGAACCTGTAGTTAAAGAGGAGTCCAGGGAGAACTCGCTAGCCAGAGTGAGCACAGAGAGTGAGAAAGACCCCAACGACTGGCCAGAACTGGCAGTCACCGAAGAAGAGTTTTGGAGGATTCTAGAACAAGATCTCCAACCCAAAAGCTTTGGTAACGGCGCAGAAGTCAATGTTATCGCCACCGATCTAAGATTCACCGGGGACACCTATTATTGGAACCCCACACCTTCTTATCACACCTTAAGCCCAGCAATAGACCTCGCCTTGCTTAGACACCCCACCACCCCTATTCCTGACGTCATCAGGCCAGATCCTTTCGCCTGGCCAACCGTATCACGTAATGTTTGCCTAAACGCAACCTTAGGTGCAGCACAAGCAGAAAGAGAGATAAGCATCGCTAGAAGGCAATTTAGAGAACAATCAGAGGAATCAGAAGATGAAAAGCCACATCATGCGAAGAGACAGTGCTGCGAGTACCCACAGACCATCAGGAGAAACGACAGATACAGCAGGGTTCAGTTAAGAGTACAACAGAGGAAAACGTACAAATACTAGTTGTCAATCGCAATGTCTTCTTTCATCCCCATAACTGCAGACGATCTCCACACCAGTTTCTGTATCTTCGTATACACTGCTCAATACATCTTGGTTACTCACAGTGGACTCCAGTCCTTGCTCCTAGAAGTCTATTGAGGACACCCACAAGCTCTCCTTTTGCTTTCCATCCATTATTAGTAACCTCATGTATATATTAATCTCCACTACAGGCCGACTCCTTATGTCGATCGTGTTGGGCCTAGGGGATGGACTTATGTAGATATGTATCTACATATAGAATAGTATATAAAGAGAGACTGGACGGAGCTCAGTCTCCAGTCTAGTTCTCTTGTCTCCTGCCTACAAAAGTCTCCTTTTGAAAGTACCTCTCGACGTCTATAAGATAGTGATTGCCTGCAGACCTTCTAGTCACAACAGTACTGATGGTACATGTAGCATGAGGGGGTCTTGTGTTGGGCGGTGATTTCTCGGGCACACTCCATGTGGGTCTGGAATGTGATGGCTTTCTTTAGCCAGTCGTCGATAGTGGTAAGGACCTTCTCCATGGCCAGTGTTACAGCTATATATTTTTTATCCTTCACCGTGCACATATGGACACCTCTTTATCTTATTAAGGGAAAACCCGACCTAGACACTGTGCTAGACACATGGGATCTATGGGCCCTTCTAGATCAGTGGGCTTCAGCTCTTCACCTTTCGCACACTGATCACAACATGTATTTAATACATTGTGATCATCACAGACCTCACATCAGTCACCCCATCACTGTGATGTGATCCCTTATCTTTAATTACTGTTGACACCTTCCATTCTACCCATCTGCAGCAGATCAATGGCTGGTAATCTCTGTTACGTGTGGTCCGGGTAGGGTCGCACATAGACCCACTGTCGACCTAGTTGGACTGGGTTGAAGATTCAACTGTCGGGGAGTGATGGTGGTGGTGACACGGGGGAGTGTCTGAGGTGTTGAAGGGGCAACGAGAGGGTGTCTCGATTGCGCAGAGTTCACTCAAGAGTCAAACTGGGACTCATAGAGGTGTGGAATGAAGGAGGCTTTGATTACTGAGGTAAGGAACTAGGCCAGCAGTAGGTAATCTCAAAGCTAAGAGAGAAAGGTGTAAGGCCAGATCAACTGGTATATATAGTGAAAGGTGATGTGTGACAGTAACATCATAGGGTCAAGGGTATGGGTTAAGGGCTGGCATGGGAAGCGGCAATAGAATGTGAAAGAACCCACGCGTGAGAGTGAAACACAACGTGCCAGTGCATGCAGCAGAAGAAGATGAAACATGTGTGTGATAAGGCGATATGAGGGAGATAAGTGCACAAGGACACGTAAGTAGAATGACATACATGAGAGATACCTTGAGAGGTCGAGGGACAAGGGTAAAGGGTTGGCACAGTCAACCAGAGAAGAGCGGAAAAGTGAGCATACTGTTGCGACTACAATTTCTTGCAGGCAATCACTATCTTATAGACGTTGAGAGGAAAGGACTATCTTAATACTACTTTGTAGGCAGTGGACAAGAGAACTAGACTGGAGACTGAGCTCTGTCCAGTCTCACTTTATATACTATTCTACTTGTAGATACATGTTGTGTATTGATCTAGATACGTATCTACATGAGTCCATCCCCTAGGCCCAACATGATTGACATGAGGAGTCGTCATGTAACAGAGATTAATATATACATGAGGTTACCAGCCGTTGATCTGCTGTGGATGGGTGGAATGGAAGATGTCAATGGTAATTAAAGATAAGGGATCACATCACAGTGATGGGGTGACTGGTGTGAGGTCTGTGATGATCACGATGTATTAAATACGTGCTGTGATCAATGGGGTGAAAGTGAAGAGCTGAAGATGAAGCCCACTGATCTTGAAGGGCCCATTAGATCCCCTGTGTCTAGCACAGTGTCTAGGTCGGATTTTCCCTTGATAAGATAAAGGAAGCGTCCATATGCGCTTTTAAGTAGAGGTAAAAATATATAGCTGTAACACTACCCCCCATCTGTTGCGACTACAAGTCTTTTGCAGGCAATCACTATCAGATAGACGTCGAGAGGAGGGACTTTTTGATACTACTTGGTAGGTGGAGAACAAGAGAACTAGATTGGAGACTGAGCTCCGTCCAGTCTCGCTTTATATACTATTCTACTTGTAGATACATGTTGTGTATCGATCTAGATACATATCTACATAAGTCCATCCCCTTGACCCAACATGATCGACATGAGGTGTCGGCCTGTAACAGAGATTAATAAGTACATGAGGTATCCAGCCGTTGATCTGCTGTGGGTGGTAGAATGGAAGGTGTCAATGGTAATTAAAGATAAGGGATCACATCACAGTGATAGGGGTGACTGATGTGAGGTCTGTGATGATCACGATGTATTAAATACGTGTTGTGATCAGTGGGGCGAAGTGTGAAGGATTTGAAGGTGAAGCCCACTGATCTAGAAGGGCCCGTTTGATCCCCTATGTCTAGCACAGTGTCTGCAGTCGGGTTTTCCCTTTGATAAGATAAAGAAAGCGTCCGTATGCGCAAAGGTAAAGATGAAAAATATATAGCTGTAACACCATCTAAGGATCGACTTCCAGGCGATCAAAAGGGTGTGTCGATGGAAGTGTGAGATCTTTGCATTCGTAAAAGCATCGTATAAAAGCTGAATGAGACATTCGCAACCTTCTAGGTGCAGAAGGATACTCCCTGTGGAAATCGCTGATGGCATCAAGCGCACCCGGTAGAAGATGATCTTCCGGTTCCCAAGTTCGATCTGTCTCATCATAGCCTAGCCAATGGACCAGGTATTCAAGGTGATGACCTTTGAACCTACTAG
>JBBPTX010001173.1:0-12005 GCA_038094595.1 Pulveroboletus aff. annulatus | reverse complement strand
GAGTACAGGCTATACCGAGCATGATAGATGAAGTCCTGCATCGTTCTGCCGAGGGTGGTGTGAGGGAAAACTGGGCCAGAGCCTGAGACAAAGGCGGCGATGTGATTCAACTGCATGGCAGTTTTGAACCAAGTATAAAAAGGGGATCCAGTAGAAGAATAAACACTAATAGGGATGTGAAGACAATCATCAGAGAGGAAGGTGTAAAAGCAAACATATTCTTGTCAGTGAACTGCTCTTCTCTAAGGCAGTTGACATGTCGATGACCTGAGATGTCCAATGGCATCTGGGAGTCCCATCCAGACTGGGCAACAAATGAGTCCAAACTTGAGGCACAGATGAGTTGAGGGCAATGTATGTCTAGGAACGAGGGAGGGCCAGGAGAAGGTTTCCGATCAGGCGGAGGGGTGAATACTGGAGAGGATTGGATTCTTCCAGAGATGGGGGAGATGTGGGACTAGGGAACAGTACCCACAAGAGTAGCGAAGTTGATAGGCTGTGAGGCAGCAGGGAGAGTAGGAGAGACCCTCTCAGGGTCAGTAGAGGGAACAGAGATGGAGATGAGATTGATGGCAGGGTGAGCGGTGGGGGCATCTATGTGGGTGAATTTGATAGCCATAAGTAAGAGGTGGAGCGGGTTTATCTGCATCATGGTGGGCAAGTGGATAAGAGAGAGAAAGCATGAGGGTTGCATCTTTTATAATCTAATAAGAGCTCCAATGAATGTTTCAAGTTCCGCTCAGGTTCCCAGGAGTCTTCTTCAGTGGAGTATCCTTTCCATTGGATTAGATACTGGTAGGCCGACGGCATACCACGATGCAGCAGGATTTGTTCTATTTCATATTTTTCTTGTCCTTTGACAAGATCTGGGGGTGGTGTAGGGAAGTTAGGGCTATGTATGTCGTTTTTGCGATAGGGCAATAGCAACGAAGCATGGAATGTGTTATGAATTTTCCATGTTCATGGGAGTTGGAGGCGATAGGAGATGAGGGAGAGGACATTGGAGATGATAAAGGGGCCTTCACATTTCGCAGTGAACTTCAGATCTTGGATGGATCTCTTGAGATTTCAGGCTTCCAGCCACACTCACTGTCCCTTTGTGAAGGGCATGAATTTAGTCTTGGACCGAGATGCCATGACTTGACATGCGAGTTCATGGGAGGCAAGGGCTTCATCTCATAGGGCAGATAAGTTTTTAAGACAAGATTCAACAGCGGGGATATTAGTTTCAGTGATTACTGAAGGGCATGGGGTTTATAACCCATCATGAGGTAGAACAGAGATTTGCCAGTGACGAAGTAAGGATGGTGGTTATGGGTAAATTCAGCATGGAAGATGTGATTGGACCAAGTAGAAGGTTGGTCTCCACAGTAGATGCATAGATAAGTTTTGATCTCTTGATTGATGTATTTAGTTTTGCTGTCGGTTTGAGGATGGTAGGTGGTAGAGAGGGAGAGGTCGTAGTTTAGGAGTTGTCCGAGTTCTTTGATGAAGGTAGAGGCGAACTGTGGGCCTCGATCAGAGATGACTTTGTCATATAGTTCAAAGTAGAGGAAAACCTTATGGAAAAAGAATGCTGCTACGCCCTTGACTATGATGGATTTCTTAGTGGGGCAAAGAATTACCCCCTTAGTAAGGCCATGGTCCACCATGACCAGTAAGGCATCAAACCCCATGGATAACAGAAGATCAGTGATGAGATTGCAGGAGATCTGTTGGAAGAGGCAGAAGCAGAAAGAAGGAATAGGGACAAGGGGTGGTGATGTAGGATGGGTGTTTGTTTTGTTATGCTGACAGATGGCGCAACCATTGACGTAGGAGCAAACAAAGGTAGCAAGACCTGGCCACCAAAAGTCGGTGGTGACAAGTTGGCGGGTCTTTAGATAACCAGGATGGCCGGCAGAGGCATGGTCATGGCAGTGCACAATGATATCATGGTGTAGGTTGTGGTTGGATGGGATGTAGACACGTCCTTGATGCTGGAGAACGTCATCAGCAAATTGCCAATCAGAGAGGTAGGAGTGAGCAATAGGGGGAAGAGTTCCCTCGATTTCCTGGAGTTTGTGGAGGACCAGGTTGTTAGAGATGGAGGCAGATATAATGTGGTTGGAGAGGGCAGTGTCAATGATGTGGACAAAGAGGGCATCTGGAAGGTGTTACGCATGGCTGTGGATATGGTCGCACATAGACCTACTAACGCCTAGTAGGGTCAAAGATTCGGTCGTTCGTATATACGACGACGTGGGGGCCAGCCATGGGGATGCTGGGTCAAGGGTACTGTCAAGGGTGTTTTGACAGTTCTGAGGTAACCGCTGCCTAGCTTGACAAGTGGGTCAAAGGTTCAAGAGTAGAGACACACGAAGGTGGGCGAGCCATAGTGCAAAGTGCTCACTTAATGGTAGAGCAAAGACTCGAGGAGTAAAAACAGTGGATTGCTAGTGCTAACTAGGCGACAAGCTATAGGTAGAACTAAGCTGAAGAAAAGACAAAGGGGCCCTGTTGAAAGGTTTATATAGCAAAACGGAAGTGTGACAGTTACATGTCATAATGGTTAAGGACTAGCGTGGGAAGCGGCATTAGAAATAGAAAACCAATGGCAAAACCATGCATGAGAAAGAGACGTTAAGGGCCAGCGCATGCGGCATGAGAAGATTGGAAGAAAAGAAGTACCTGCACAGTGGAAGATAAGCACGCTTACGAGATGTATGGAATGTTGTGGAACGACATGGAAGGAATGAAGTAAAGCATGAGAAACAAAAAGTATTAGTCTGATATTGTAAGAAGAGAAAAAGTGTTCGTCCTACAAGCGAATTGTAACATTACCCCCTTAGTAATCCGAAGCTACGGCGAGGATTCCTTACAAGTCCCTGAAAGTGGGTCCCGGGGAGCCAGTGATGTTGGCATAGCCGACATAGTCTAATTCGTCTCCATCTTCATAAGGGGATGGGGCGTGAGAAGAAGAAGGCATGGGATGATAAGAGTTTCGAGAAGAGGAAGATGATTGATGGGAGGTGCAGCGGGGTGTGGCTTGATGGACAATTTATCCATTGCAGAATGTGGTTTGGGGGCGGCAAGGTGTGGACATAGATGAGGACTGAGTGTGGGGAGAGGTGAGGTGAGAGGCGAGGGGGTGAGAAGACCCTGGACAACGGGCGAGGGAATGGCCGGATGCACGTCGGAGGCATCCAGTACAGACATGTTGTTGACAAGATAACTGGGTATGTCCAAGGCAGTGGCACTGGAAGCACTGTTGGTTGAAACGAGGATGTCCGAGATAGACGTGATCTCTGCCATTACGACCTGTCCACAAGTCGTTGAGTGTTTGCTGGTGAATAGGCGATCCGTCCCTCAGAACTTCGTTTCCAAGTTCTCGACCAATGATGGCTAGATCTCGGAAGTGGTTATCGACATCGAGGAGGAAGGTATCTGTTACACGTGGCCGTGCGTGTGGTCGTGTGTAGACCTACTAACGCCTAGTAGGGTCAGAGGAGATCGGTCATTTGTGTATACGACGACATGAGGCCAGCTGTAGGGATGCTGGGTCAAGGTATCGTCAAGGGTGTTTTGACGAGTCTGAGGGTAACCGTTATCTAGCTTGATGAATGGGTCAAAGGTTCAAGGGTGAAGACACACAAGGGTGGTGGAGCCGAGTGTGAAGCATTCACTTAATAGTAGAATGAAGACTGAGGAGTAAAGGCAAGTGGATTGCTAGTACTAACTAGGCAACAAGCCGTAGATAGAACTAAGCTAAGGAGAAGAAGCGAGAGGCCCTGTTGAAGGGTTTATATAGTGAAGAGAAAACATGACAGTTATGTGTCACAAAGGTTAAGGGCCAGCGTGGGAAGCAGCATAAGAATAAAGGAACCAATGGCAAAACCACACATGAGAAAGAGACGTTAAGGGCCAGCGCGTGCGATGTAAGAAGATCAGAAGATAAAGAGTACCTGCATGGTGGAGGATATGCATGCTTACGAGATGTATAGAATGTCGTAGAATGACATGGAAGGAATAAGCATGAGAATCAAAAAGTATTAGTCCGAAAGAGAAAGTAAGGAAAAAGCATTCATTCTGCGAGCGAATCATAACATTACCCCCTTAGTAATCCGAAGCTATGGTGAGGATTCCTCACAAGTCCCTAAAAGCAGGTCCTAGGGAGCCAGTGATGTTGGCATAGCCGATGTCATCTAGTTCATCTCCATCCTTGTAGGGAGAGGGGGTGCAGAGTGAGGATGACACGGGATGGTAAGACTGTTGAGAGGAGAAGGAAGACTGATGTGATGTACGGCGAGGTGTGGCCTGACAGATGATTTGTCCATTGCGGAACGTGGCTTGGGGACAGCGGGGAGTAGACGTGGATGAGGACTGAGCATGGGGAGAGGTGAGGCGTGAGGCGAGGGGGTGAGAGGATCCTGGACAATGGGCAAGAGAGTGGCCAGGTGCTTGTCGACAGCATCCTGTGCAGACGTATTGTTGACAGGATAACTGGGTATGTCCGAGACAGTGGCACTGGAAGCACCGTTGGTTGAAACAAGGATGTCCAGGGTAGACGTGATCTCTGCCATTCCGACCAGTCCACCAGTTGTTGAGAGTTTGCTGATGGATAGGCGATCTGTCCCTCAAGACTTCATTTCCAAGTCCTCAACCAGTGGTGGCCAGATCTCAGAAGTGGTTATCGACGTCAGAGGAAGGCATCATAGCTCATCTGGAAGGCATGAGAGTACAACTGGTGTCGTGCGTGATAAATAAAGCCCTGCATAGTCCCGCTGAGGGTAGTATGGGGGAATACTGGGCCTGAGCCAGAGACAAAGGCGGTGACGTGATTCAATTGCATTGCGGTTTTGAACCAGGTAAAGATGGGCAAGCCATCAGAAGAGTAGACACTAATAGGGACACGAAGACGATTGTCAGACATAAGCAAATGAAAACGAACATAATTCTCATCGGTGAACCGCTCCTCCTGAAGCCGGTTAGTGTGGCGATGAGCTGAAACGTCTAAAGGAACTTGGGAGTCCCATCCTGAGTGGACGACGAGGGAGTCCGAGCTAGGTGCATGGACAAGCTGGGGGCGATGGACTTCTAGGAACGAGGGGGGTCCAGGAGAAGGTTCCCGATGGGGCGGAGGTGTAAACGACGGCGAGGATTGAATCCTGCCCAAGACGGGGGAGACGTGGGACTGGGGAACATCACCAACAAGAGTGGCGAAGTTGACAGGTTGTGGGGCAGCAGGGCAAGTAGGAGAGACCCTCTCAGGATCGATAGAGGGAAGACAGACTGTGCTGGGGTTGGTGGAGGGTGCGGCGGTGGGGGTGTCGACATTGGTGAACTCGATAGCCATGAGGAGAAGATGGAGAGGGTTTATTTGTGGCATGGTGGGCGAGCGGATGCAAGAGAGAAAGTGCGAGGGTGACGCCTTTTATAATCTTCTAGTAACTCCGACAAGTGTTTTAAGTTCTGCTCGGGTTTCCATGATTCTTCTTCGGCAGAGTACCCTTTCCATCGGATCAGGTATTGACGGGCCGATGGCATGCCTCGATGCCATATAATTTGTTCAATTTTGTATTCCTCTTGCCTTCGACAAGATCCAGAGGCGGTGTGGGGAAGTTCTGGCCATGGACGTCGTTTTCGCGATAGGGCGATAACAGAGAAGCATGGAACATGTTGTGGATCTTCCATGTTCATGGGAGTTGGAGGTGATAGGAGACAGGGGAGATGACGTCCGAGATAACAAAGGGGCCCTCGCATTTCGCAGCGAACTTCGGATCTTGGACGGACCTTTTAAGATTCCTGGCTTCCAGCCAAACTCGCTGTCCTTTCTTAAAAGGCACGAATTTTGACTTAGACCTGGATGCCATGACTTGTTGTGCAAGCTCATGGGATGCGAGGGCCTCATCTCGTAAGGCGGTCAGCTCTTTGAGACAGGTTTTGATAGCGGGGATGTTGGTTTCAGCAATTACCAAAGAAAGGGCACAGGTTTCATACCCCATTATGAGGTAAAATGGGGATTTGCCGGTGACGGAATGAGGGTGGTGATTGTGTGTGAATTCGGCGTGAGAGATGTGATCAGACCATGTGGAGGGGTGGTCTCCGCAGTAAATATGGAGATAGGTCTTAACTTCTTGGTTGACTCGTTAGGTTTCGCCGTCAGTTTGGGGGTGATATGCGGTGGAGAGGGAGAGATCATAGTTGAGAAGTCGACTGAGTTCTTTGGCGAAGATAGAGGTGAATTGTGAAGCGACTACTCTCTTCATATGACTGAAGTGAGGTTGCTGAACGAGATCTTATCTATAGGAAGGAGCGAGACAAGATATCTTATCAGCTAGGGGTAAGCGGATAGATTAGAGGAGCGTATGGATGAACTCTTGAAGTTGCTCAGATATTCAGGGAATAGATGAGGCGACGCTTGCTGTGACTGTACGTTCACAAGAAGGGCTAGATCTTCTTGGGCAAGAGGGTAGGAGTTATCAAGGTGGAACAACTTAGGGAAGTATCCCCAAGTGTTCCATGTATTTATACACTACTGTACAAGAGAAGATACAAAGTTCTAAGCCAGCTGGGCGTAGGGTATGATAAAGGGTATGATGTCAGAGTGGAGTAGGGCAGTGTACATGCTGGCTAAAGTGAGGCAAAGGAATGGAAGAGATGTAATGTGAAAGTGAAAGGATGGTCTAGAGGTGCGGTAAATAAGATAGTGCGTATGAGGTGAGGCACCTAGACCTGTGATGTCATGATGACATCATATCTAATCTAATTGGTAAGAAGGTGAAAGGAATAGTGAAGGGAATGATCTTAGATAAGATCATGGACTGATAAGATTAGATAGTGCAAAAAATGCGAAAATGTTAGTTTCACGAAATCAATTCGTAACAAATTGTGGTCTGCGGTCAGAGATGATTTTGTCGTATAAGCCAAAGTGGAGGTAAACTTTGTGGAAAAAGAGCGCTGCTATGCCTTCTGTGGTGATGGTTTTCTTAGTTGGGCAAAGAATTACCCCCTTAGTAAGGCCGTGGTCCACCACGACCAATAACAAGTCAAATCCCCCGGAAAGTGGGAGATCAGTGATTAGATCACAGGAAATCTGCCGGAAAGGGCAAGAGCATGAGGATGGAATAGGAACGAGCAGAGGAGTGGTAGGGTGAGTGTTCGCCTTGTTGCGCTGGCATACGGCACAACCCACAACGTAAGAGCGAACAAATGTGGCAAGACCAGGCCACCAGAATTCAGAAGCGACGAGCTGACGGGTTTTGAGAAAGCCTGAGTGACCGGCAGAGTCATGGTCATGGGAGTGCTGGATGACAGCGCGGCGAAGATCACAGTCGGAAGGGATGTAGACACGTCCTTGATACTAGAGGACACCATCAGAGTATTGCCAATCAGCGAGTCGTGAGCGAAAGGCGGGGGAAAGGGAGCTGTCGATCTCCTGTAGTTTGTGGAGAACAAGGTCATCGGAGGTGGAGGTGGAAGTGATGTGATTGGAGAGTGTGGAGTCAATGAGATGGATGAAGAGGGTGTCTGGGAGAAGAGTGACTCCTTCATTGTCGGAGTCGGTTTGAGAAAGGAGGTTAGGGCGGCGGGAAAGGGCATCGGGGCCAGCAAGCTGGGTGCCGGGGACGTGGGTGATTGAATAGTCGTAGTTGGCAAGGTCGAGGAGCCAGCGGGCTTGATGATGGTTGAGGTCTTGGGGGTGGTGGAAATATGTCAAGTTCTTGTGATTGGAGAAGACTTTGACGGAGAAGGGAGAGCCATGGAGGTAGTGCCTCCAGGCTTTGAAACCACGGATAACGGCCAAGAGCTCCCAGTTGTGGATATTATAGTTGCGTTCTGATGAAGAGAAAGATTGAGATAAGTAAGAACAGGGGTGCCAGTCCCCGTTCGCATCGGTTTGTAACAAAATACCACCTGACGCATACTTGGAAGTGTCGGTGGCTATGGCAAAGGGGCGAGAAAGATTGGGCATAAAGAGAACAGGCTTATGGAGGAATAACTTCTTGAGTTGTTCAAAAGTGGTTTGTTATACAGGACTTCAAGTCCAGGGCATGGTTTTCTTGATGAGGTCGATGAGCAGGTGGGCGATATTGGAATACCCAGGGATAAAGCATCTATAAAAATTAGCAAAACCCAAGAAAGAGCGAACATCTTTGACTTTTTGTGGCGTAGGCCACTTAGCAATCCCATCTAGCTTTACAGGATCCATAGCAAGCTGTCCTTCTTTGACAATCATTCTGAGATATTCGACTTCGGGAACGGCGAATTGGCATTTCTCCAGTTTGAGATGGAGGTTGAGTTCCATCATCCGTTGAAGGACTTGGCAGGTTTGTTCAGTGTGGATTGTGTCATCTGGAGAGAAGATAAGGAGATCATCCATGTAAATTACTAACCATCCTTCAGCGATCATGTTGTGGAAGGAGTTGTTCATGAATCGTTGAAATGTCGTGGGTGAGTTAGTCATGCCAAAGAACATAACCATGGGTTCGAAGAGTCCCTTGTGGGTAAGAAAGGCACCTTTCCATTGATGCCCATCTTTAATACGTACATTGTTGTACCCCCATTGTACGTCGAACTTGGTGAAGGTGCGAGCTCCCTTAAGTTTGTCGAGGAGGTCTGAGATCAGCGGTAACGGGTAGACATCGCGAACGGTGTGTTCATTGAGGTACTGATAGTCTTGGCAGGGGCAAAGTTTGCCATCTTTCTTCTTGACAAAGAAGAATGGCGACACTTGAGGAGAATTTGAGGGGCGGATTTTTCTGGTGGCAAGGTTTTCATCAAGAAAGTCTTCCGTGGCTTTCTTTTCATCAGGGGTGAGTGGGTAGAGTTTGCTGATCCTTGGGGTAAATGAGTCTTTGACGTTGATCTCATGGTTGTAGAGTTGGGATGGAGGAAGGGAATTGGCGGATTCTTTGGCAAACATGGAGGCGAAGTCTTTATAGACATCAGGGAGTGTGACTCTTGGCTTGGCCTTCTCGGCGGCTGCTGCAAGTTCGGTGGCAGTGGTGAGTCTGGCGACGAGCTTTGGGTGTGTCTGATGGTACCAGGATCCTGACTTGAGGACCCGTTGACAAGAGTTGGCATGAAGGGTGTGGCAAACGTAAAGGTTCCCATCGGGTATGTCGAGAAATGTGGAGAGGGTATGGTCGGGAATTGTTTCGACCATAATGTGGTGAGGCAGTTACGAGGGGGGTGCTCAAGGTTGGGCGTCTTCATGTCGCTTGAGATCAGCAATGTGAATATGATAGAGCAAAGCGGATACGTCTACTATTTCAGGGATGTTGATCGTCTGCAGCGACCAGTCAATGGAAGGGTTTGTGAGTCGTAGCCAGAGTGTTCCGAGAATCATGTTCTCGGACCCACAGTGCATGACGTGGAAGCGTACATGCTGGATGATTCCATCGATGTTGGTAAAAAGTGAGGCAGTGTAACAGATTGCCCCTTTGGCATTGGGGGTTTGATTGACGTTGTTTACAGGGATGGGTGTCGGGAGTTTATCAAGAGGAAGTTGGTATTTTTAGATGAAGTCCCAATCTAGGCAGTTGATGTCTGCGCCGCTATCGATTAGGGCGCGAGTATCGACGGTTTTCATAGTGTGCGAAGGATCAATGAGTTGCAGAGGAATACGCATTGATTTCTTGGATGTGGATACAAGTACAGGTGCACACGTAATAGGAGGAACTACTGACATCGAGGCAGCGTTCCATTTCAAAAATCCTGGGAGGTGAAGGCGATGCGAGACACCTTGGGTTCTTCATCGTTGTCTTCGTCATCAATCTCTTGCAGCCGAGGGACTTCTTCTTCGTCCTCAACTTCTACTTCTATGACCTTCCGAACAACTTTCTTTGGCCTTGGGGTGTTTGAAGTAAATGTAGGGCAAGCGGTGGCCCAATGTCCTTTCTGGCGGCAGTGGAAGCATCTACCTTCTTTGCGGCATTGTTCGCGTTCGGCAGGGGTAAGTCGTTGGAGGTGGATAGCGTCAATGTCCATGGCGTTAGGATCTTTAGTGGGGGTGGGGGTGGTGTACTGATGGTACATGTGGCGAGTAGGGGTCTTGTGGTGAGCAGTGATTTCTTGAGCGCGCTCCATATGGGTTTGGAAGGTAACAGTCTTCTTTAATCAAGCATCTACAGTGGTAGGGACAGTTTTCATGGCTAGGATGCGGTGCATGAGGGCATCGGGGATGGCAGCGGAGTAATATCCGATAAGAACATTGTCATCGGTGATGCTGTTACGATCCATCGTGCCGGGCACGTCTCTTCCTTTCCTCTCTCGTTTCCCTTGCGCGTACGCTCACTCTTCCGCTCTTCTCACGGTTGCCCGCGCCAACCCTCTACCCTTGTTCCTCGGCTCTCCGAGTTCCCCATTACACGTACGTCATCACACTTACGTGTCTTTGTGCACTTATCTTCCTCGTGCTGCCTTATCGCACACGTATTTCACCTTCTCTTGCCGCATGCACCAGCACTTTGCGTTTCCCTCTCATGCGTGGCTTCTTACGCCTTCCATGGCATTCCTTCGCATTCTATTGCATTCTACCGCCGCTTCCCATGCCGGCCCTTAACCCTTACCCTAGACCCTGTGACCGTTACTGTCACACGTCACCTTTCACTATATATACCAGTCGATCTGGCCTATGTAGTTCCCCACGCTAGTCTTCCCTTAGGATACCTGGTCTCCCCTCGTGCCAATAGACTTGCGCATTCCTCCCACACCTCTAAGAGTCCGTTCATACTCTTGAGTGAACCCGCGACGCCTGGGACACCTCTCCCTCGCGTACCTTCGACTCGCAGCTTCAGGTTGCACCACCGCCGTCAACACTCCAATGGTTGACCCCTCGACCCACAGACGGGTACCTATTAAGGGCTACGACCGACCTCCCAAGGCCAGTCGTAACAGATGCCAGCGATGGCACAATGGTTTTGAAACTGAGTGTTATACTCAGTTAACAAGGGGGAGTATCCATCGTTCTTGATGGCGGTCATGCAGGTGGTGGTAAGCCAGGCAATCGCATTGCCTGTGGTGTCATAGTGTTTAAACACCAAGATGAAGGCATCGCGGAAGTCGAACCAAGAGCCCATTGAAATCGAGCCATCGGCTGTGATCTTTGAGGATCGGAAGGTCTTGGCCCATGTGAGCACGGGGCTTCTAGTCATATACGAGAGCGCAAAGGCGATACGCTTCGGGTCGGTGGTGTATACCTCAGCGTTAACGTTGAGGTAGAAGGTGACGGAGTCAAACCATTGCTTGGCCGTTTTGTAGTCACCATTGTACTTGTCTGGAGTACCGATGCGTAGTTCGAGGGGTTTGGTGGTTATAGTAGGTGACGGTGGATAAGGGATCAGGGGGAAGATGTGGCCAGTTTGGCATCTGGGTGATGGGGACGGAGGTGTCTGAGGACAAGGTATCTGTACGGAAGCAGAGAAGCTGTGGGAGAGGTCGCGAGTAGCGAGTTCTTCGTCTGAGTCTAATAAAGGCTCATCGGGGTATTTGTCCCAATATGCTTGGTTGGGATCATCGGGGGTATCAGAGGAATCAGAGTGCGAGGTATGCGGAGGTTCTTGGGGGTTCCAATGCAGATCAGTGGTTCGAGTGTTTCGGTGAAAAGCTATGGTGGGTGGCGTACATGATAGTACTCAAACGAGGAGATAGCTTAGTTCTTTTGTTACGTGTGGCCATGGGTGTGGTCGCACATAGACCTACTAATGCCTAGTAGGGTCAGAGGAGATCGGTCGTTCGTGTATACGACGACATAAGGCCAGCTGTAGGGATGCTAGGTCAAGGTATCGTCAAGGGTGTTTTGACGAGTCTAAGGGTAACCATCATCTAGCTTGACGAACGGGTCAAAGGTTCAAGGGTGAAGACACACGAGGGCGGTGGAGCCGAGTGTGAAGCGTTCACTTAATAGTAGAATGAAGACTGAGGAGTAAAGGCAAGTGGATTGCTAGTACTAACTAGGCAACAAGCCGTAGATAGAACTAAGCTAAGGAGAAGAAGCGAGAGGCCCTGTTGAAGGGTTTATA
>JBBPTX010001171.1:0-12012 GCA_038094595.1 Pulveroboletus aff. annulatus | reverse complement strand
CATCCCCAGTCAAGTTCTCTTGGTTTTCTCGCCCATTGACTGAAGTCCCCTCTCCTCTCATAAACAACCACTGGAATTAAGTCCCTTTGACTTGATCCTCATTTGAAGTACTCTTTGGGTTGTTTCAACCCCCTGTTTAAGGATCGACTTCTAGGCGATTAAAAGGGTGTGTTGATGGAAGAGTGAGATCTTCGTGTTCGTGAAAGCATCATATGAATGCCGAATGAGACATTCGCAACCTTCGAGGTGCAGAAGGATACTCCCTATGGAAATCGCCAATGGCATCAAGCGCACCCGGTAGAAGATGATCCTCCGGTTCCCAAGTTCAATCTGTTTCATCATAGCCTAGCCAATGGACCAGATATTCAAGGCGACGACCTTTGAATCTACTAGTGATGATTCTTTCTACTTCGTATAAATTATCTCGATCCTCGGTTACCTGTATAGGGCCAGGAGCGATGACAGGTTGTCCCTGAAGCCTTTCTTTATATGTAAGGCTTAACCCGTGATATGTTAATGGTTGGATGGATTCGCATAGAGGATGGCAGACGAAGGGTTAATGCATTATCCCCAACTAGCGTGATGATGTCATATGGCCCTAACCATCACTCTGTTAACTTGTGACTTGCATGCGGCAACCTTAAGTTATCTGTGGAAAGCCACACTTTATCTCCAACGTTATAGGGAGGAGTCTCCTTTCTATATTTATCAGCTTGTGCTTTCATGCACAGCTGAGCTTGTTCTAGGTTTAATTTAGTTTGCTCTGTCACATCGTGCAGGGTAGATAAGAATTCATTGGCAGCTGGTGCCTTGGAGGATGATGCAATGGGTTCTATCCCCATGCGCGGAATATAGGAACGAGTGACTTCGAATGGAGACTTCTTGGTTGAGGCTTGCCTTTTAGAGTTATAACTAAATTGTGGAATGGATAACCATTGTGCCCATTCACCTTGGCACTCTGCACAGAATATTCTTAGATACTGCTGCACGTCCCTGATTATTCTTTCTGTTTGACCATCTGTTTGTGGGTGGTGTGCAGTAGATAGATGCTGTTTTATATTAAGCTTCTTGCATAGCTCTGCCATGACTTGCGAAGCGAACTGTGGTCCTTGATTGGACACTATAGATAAGGGAATTCCGTGGTGCTTGAAAATGTGATGAAGGTAGAGACTTGCTGTCTCAATGGCGGACATCGTCTTGCGACAAGGGATAAGCACCACTTCCTTCGAGAAGCGATCTACAGCTACTAAGATGCTGTCTGATCCATTACTTTCTGGCAGATCGGTGACAAAATTGATGGATATGTCCTGCCAGGGTCCACTAGGGACTTCTAAGGGGTGCAATAAACCAGAGCTAGGCTAGTTGAAGGGTTTCATTCATGCGCATCGATCACAACGAGATACGTAATCTTTGATCTGAGTTGTGGCACCAGGCCACCAATAGTGACGTAAGACTAGATCAATAGTCTTTTCATTTCCGGGATGACCTGCCATAGGTGAGTCATGACATAATTTAAGGGTCTTAATTCTTAGGTCTTCGTTATCTCTGTTTTTGGCTGGAACATATGTATAACCAGTTTCCTTCTTGGTAAAGAAGCCCATTCGCTTCTTCACACACTTTGTGTTCTTTACATAGCTTCTGAACTTCTGTCTCCGTTAAAAGACATGTTTGATTAAATATGTCTTGATGTAGCTGTGCCCCTTCATCGTAGATTGTGACTTTGGATGATGTTGTCCTTATCCGCTCTGGAGATATCATAGTTATGCCTTTGTTATCATCCTCTATTCCTTGTGCATGATCTTCTCTTCTAGAGAGAGCGTCTGCCTTCGCATTGGATGATCCTGGTTTGTATACAAAGGTGTAGTTAAATCTGGATAGATATTGCACCCATCTAGCTTGTCTTCTAGATAGATCTTGTGCTTTCATGAAATATTGGAGATTTGCGTGATCATTCCATACTTCAAATGGATGTTCTGTTCCTTCTAGGTAGTGGCGCCATTGTTCTAAGGCCCTGATAATACTCAGCATCTCTTTATCTGCAAATAGGATAGTTTCTCTCTTCCAGTGACATTGAGTGCGAGCTAAATGCTACTGGATGCCATTTGTCTTCTTTTAATATTGATAGCACTGCCCCTGTTGCATAATCGGAGGCATCTGTTTCTAATCAGAATTGACAGTCAATGTCTGGGTAGGCAAGAATAGGAGCTGTGGTAAATTGTTCTTTTAGCTTGTCAAAAGCATCCTGTTGCCGGGAGTCCCATTTCCAAGGGACGTCTTTCTTTAATAGGTTGTTCAGAGGTCTAGCAACTTGCGCATATCCTTCTATGAAGTGATGATAGTAATTGGCAAGACCGAGAAAACTTTGTACTCCTTTTACGTTAGTAGGTGCAGGCCAATCTAAGATGGCGTCGACCTTTTTGCGATCCATCTTGATCCCGTCTTGCCCTACGACCATTCCTAAATAATCGACTTCCTTTTTGAAGAAGTGACACTTCTCTGGTTTAGCAAATAGATCGTTTTCTTCTAGGCGCTTTAATACTTTCTTGATGATTTCAGCATGCTTCTGTTCATCATCTGTCTTGGTAAATATCATGACGTCATCGATGTAGACTACTACGATGTCTTCCATATCAGCGAACAACTCGTTCATCATAGTTTGGAAGGTGGCTGGAGAATTGCACAGTCCAAAGAACATAACCAGGGGTTCAAACGTTCCCTTATGCATGACGAAGGCTGCTTTCCATTCGTCTCCTTTCTTGATGCATACATTGTTGTATCCCCATCTGAGATCCAACGTGATGAATAGCTTAGCCCCTTTTAATCTGTCTACGAGTTGCGAAATAAGAGGAAGGGGATAATTGTTTTGTACTGTTTGTGAGTTTAAGTAGCGATAATCTTGTACCATGCATTTTTGCCCATCTTTCTTTGGCACGAAGAAGACTGGTGATGTTTGAGGAGATTTGGAAGGTCTGATGTACCCTTTGGATATCTGGTCTTCTAGCCAGTCTGATACCTCCTTCTGTTCATCTGTGCTCAAAGGTATGAGTCTCCCTTTTTTTGGCTAAAAGTCTTCTTTAAGATCTATAGCATGATCCCAGGATTTTCGTGTAGGCATTCTGGTAGATGCCTTTTCTTCAAATACTTTTAGATGTTCGTGATAACACTCTGGCACGAGTTCTGCAGCGGATTTCTTTTGATCCATGAGGGATTTCAATTTTTCGTCCACTGCTTGTCCTATTCTAATGTTTCATTCCTATTTTTCGTTTTGTTCCTTTTCTAATGTTTTTATGGTTTCGTATACTTTATATTGAGCTTCCTGCTCTTCTTTTTCTAATAGCCTGAGGTATACACTTTTATCCCTGAGCTCCCAACATTCTTTTTCGCAACTTCTTAATTTTATTTCCCCGGTCTTCCAATTGATATCTGGGTTATGTTTCTTTAACCAAGAGTAGCCGATCACCATTTGATTCTTCCCTAAGCTGATGACTTCTGCTTCGACTTCCTCTCGATGTCCTTTGTAATCTAGCAAGAGAGACACGATGTGCATAATTTTGCCAGCTTCATTCTGGGTTCTGTCTACGTTGTAAACAGTAAGAGGTTGTGCAAGTTGTCTAAGTGGGAGTGCATGTTGCATTGCAAATACGTTATCTACAAAGACGCAGTTTGTGCCAGAATCCAAAAGTGCTAATACTGAAATAAAGTCTCTGTCAGTGTTTTTAGGTTTTATCTTTATCTTCATTTTTAGTTTGTTATCAATTTTGAGTGTTCTACAAAAGATTCCTTTGTCTGGGATTTGATCTGCAGGTGAGATCGAAGGGTTAGTTTTTACTTTAGAGGAATTAAGCACTGGTGTAACACCCCGGCCGAGCCTCTAGAAGGACTCCTCTGTTGGCAAAGAAGTAGAAATAATAGTGGAAGGTGCTGCTTCCGTATCGTAAACATGTAGACTAGAGAAACGATTGTCCGTTGGAAAGTGTACCTGCTTACGCTTATCTTTGCCTAGATTAGACCCAGTTCCTAGATCTAGGCTCTGCCTTTTGCCGATTTCTTGTTCTTGGCATCTTCGACATCCCTGAAGAACGCCCTTGCTTCTTCGAACGACATGCCCCTTATTGCTGCTGTGGGGTCATGTCCTTTTCCTTTTTCGGCTTGTGTGCCGGGTGTATAGATGTGTTCGGTGCTTTTTACATCATCCGAAGACGTGCTCCTTACTTGCCTGTGTCGGCAGTCCTTCTTGTGGCCATTGGACCATCCACAAAGATCACATTTTGTACTGGGCTTCTTACATTGTTTAGCGAAATGCCCTGTTTCTCTGCAGTTGTAACATGTTTTAGCCCCTTTCTGGGCTACACTGATATCCATGGCATTTGGATCTTTTGGTTTACTTCCAAACCTAAACTGCGTTTGTCCTCTGATAAGATCTAGGCTTTCGAGGCGATGTTCTACAGATCTCAAGATTTCCATTGTTTTGTTGACTGTCATTTTCCTCAGACCGTTCTTCCAAATGTAGTCCATAATATATCTCTTGACATTTTGTTCCAAGAGATATACTCCATGTGGGTCTCCCAGTTCTGCCTTTTTGTATTCGGCATACCATTTTATGAGAAAATCATCGATTGGTTGCGTGTTTCCTTGTTTCATTTCATTTATTTTCTTTATGGCTCTGTCTTTGACATTACTCCCTCTAAAGAGGTCTCTCAATTCTCCTTTGAGATCTGCCCAACTATATCCCTGATTTGTGAAGAGTCTCTGCAATCTTAGTTGTGCAAAGGGTCCTGCTCTTGGCCCTTTTGATCTGGATAAGACTGCTAGGATTGCGTCGCCACTTTGTGGTGTTATTGCATGTTGCTTGATGAGTATCCAGGATTGGATCTTTGCCCACCACTCATCAAATTTGGCAAACGATCTGTCGAAATCCCCTGGATCTGCGAAGACTTCTACTTTTCTGGATGTGTTGACAGTTGGCTTTGTTTGTGTCGCCCCTGATCCACTCGGGGTGGGTTGTCTGGTTGGTGATCTCAGTTGTCCGGTTAACGCCTGGATCATTTGTTCGATTCGTGTGACTGTATTCTTTAGCTGTGCGATTTCGCTACTAAGATGATCATATCTGTTATCTTGGGTTTGTGTGAATTGCACGATTGCTTCTAAATGATTAGCACTGGTGTCTGCGAAGGTGGTGCGAAGATCGGTGGCTGAGATGGGAATAAAGGACATTGTGATTGTAAAAGAGGGCTAGTACTTGTAATTCTTTCTTTGTTGAACCCTTAGCTGTACTCGACTATACGATCATTCCTCCTGATCGTTTGTGGATATTCTCTATGCTGCCTCTTAGCACGAGGTTGTTCTTCTTCGTTTTCTTCCTCTGATTGCTCTCTGTATCGCCTTCTTGCGACGCTGATCTCTCTCTCTGCTGCTTGCACACCTAGGGTTGCTTCTAGGTGAACGTTATGTTGCTATGTTGGCCAAGCGAACGGGTCGTGGCCTATGACGTCAGGAATAGGGGTTGAGGGTTGTCTAAGCGAGGCTAAGTCTGTTGCTGGGCTTAGGGTTTGTGACGAGGGTGTAGAGTCCCAATAGTACGTGTGACTGGTAAATCTTAGATCGGTGGTGATGACGTCTATGTCTGTGCTGTTTCTGAAGCTTTCAATGCAGAGATCTTGTTCTAAGATCCTCCAAAACTCTTCTTCTGTGACTGCTGGGTCTGGCCAGTCGTTGAGGTCTTCTTCACTCCCTGTGCTTGCTCTAGGTAGCGAGATCTCCCTGGGCTCTACTTTATCTATGGGTTCTGCTAGGGCTATGGGTACGTCTGCTAATTCCCAAGGGTTGGTCTGATCGACCCAAGGGGTGTATGCTGTGAAGGGGAGAAGGGATTGGTGAAAAGAAATGGGCACTAGGTGTGCGCTTTCGTTAGCGTGTGCTAGATACCCCTGAGGATGCGCTCACTTGCTTAGAGCCTGTGGTAGCGAAGTGGGAGGCTAGTACGCGTCTGCTTTGTTCAAGTGGTTGGGTATGAAGATAATGGACAGTCTAGTTCTAGTGTTGTGTCTACAAGTCTTTGTAGGCAACCACTTGGAATCTAGGCGTTGAGAGGAATGTTTCTTATGTGTTACTTGTAGGAGAGGATCAAGAGAACTAGACTGGAGACTGAGCTCCATCCAGTCTCTCTTTATATACTATTCTACGTGTAGATACATATTGTGTACCAATCTAGATATGTATCTACATAAGTTCATCCCCTAGGCCCAACATGATCGATATGAGGAGTCAGCCTGTAACAGAGATTAATATATACATGAGGTATCCAGCCGTTGATCTGCTGCGGGTGGGTAGAATGGAAGATGTCAACGGTAATTAAAGATAAGGGATCACATCACAGTGATGGGGTGACTGATGTGAGGTCTGTGATGATCACGAGTGTATTAAATACATGTGGTGATCAATGGGGCGAAAGGTGAAGGGTTGAAGGTGAAGCCCACTGATCTAGAAGGGCCCGTAGATCCCCTGTGTCTAGCACAGTGTCTAGGTCGGGTTTTCCCTTGATAAGATAAAGAAAGGTGTCTGTATGCACAAAGTAAAGATGAAAAATATATAGCTGTAACACTACCCCTGTTACAATCCTACTTTTTACCCTTAGACTTCAACGGAAGTCAGAAGACAGAAAGGAAGCACTTTCCCATACGCCAAGAGGGTACAGCCAGACTGCGTCATAAGTGCTGACTCTTGTCGTTCTCACACACGCTTCCTTTCTCACGTTCATCTCCGTCTTATGAAACTTCCATTTCATTCTCACGCATGCTTCTCCCTTATCTTTCATTTCCGCTCAGGAAGCGTTTCAAAAACACATGTTCTCTCACGCCTTTAATCCCCGCTATGCTTCTTATGACTCATGCCCGCCTCATGGTCAAACCCTTGACCCTATGCTCCATTTAGACACGGATCGTTAGATACGACCACAACATGTACCTACAGTAGAATAGTATATAAACCCCAAGGACCTTGGCTGGCATCCCCAGTCAAGTTCTCTTGGTTTTCTCGCCCATTGACTGAAGTCCCCTCTCCTCTCATAAACAACCACTGGAATTAAGTCCCTTTGACTTGATCCTCATTTGAAGTACTCTTTGGGTTGTTTCACTAGAACTTGACTGTTATCAAACCGCTCTTGACGAGCCTTTGAAGAAGTATCAGAAGTAAGCCTTTGTCTGGGCTACGTTGACCTTGCGCACGGCATTAAAGAATTAGTGCACGTCCGAAGGCTGCTTTGGAAGATATTGACGTGCCTCAGTGGCAATCTCCTCCTCAGACAAACGCAGACAGACCGGGTTCCTAGGCATACCCCGGGACGTGTCCGAAGAAGTGCTATATCTCCCCCGCACGCCCTCGCCCACCGTATTCCCCCTACCAGAAGTACCGGCAAGAACGCCGAGCCCCACTTTCTCCGACGACGACTTAGAATTCGCTACCCCGCCCAGATCCCCCAACCTACTGAGTCTATTGACTGGTGGGATCATCCCAGACGAAGCATTTGGGGAGGCGACCCTTTCGGAGTTCGTAGGACAGACGATAGAAGATCTATTCGTAGAGGGATACTTAGGAAGAGAAGAGGAAGAGAGGATCTTAGAAGGTCCTATCAGAAGGAAGCGTACTAGAAAAGTTTACTGGTACGACGCAGCGCGAGTCAGGGAAGAAGAAGAAGCCCCTGGTCGCATCACTTACTTACGGCCGAAGTCCAAACTGTTCCGCGCTAAGCACCGCGCCGAACTTTAGAAAATAAAACCTTTTTGTTAACCTCCAAAAAAAACATGTCCGACTACCCGGCCCCAGAAGCCATCCATGAGCTCATCGCTCAGATGCAGACGTTGACCGCAACGGTCCAAAATCAGACGGAGCAACTTACGCTCCAACAAAACCGAATCAACGAACTGATTGGTCAACGTGACCAAGCAGTAGAAGCACTTCTGGCCACGAAGGCCGAAGCAGACGTGGCGTCCGCAAGGGCGCAAGAAGCAGACCAACGAGTAAGGGAGTTCGTTGGGCTACAAGAATGGATGGGCAGGCCAGGAGGAAGCCAAAATGGTCCTGCCCACAAAATTGAAATATTCACCGACCCGGGATCCTACGACGGGTCCAAGGGAAAGTTCGAAGAGTGGTGGACTAAGATGCAGGCGTGGCTGGACGCCAATCCCCACTACTTCCGAGTAGAACCAGTGACGGACTATACAGAGCCCCCCGTCACTAACAAGAACCGCGCATATGCGGTGTTCTCTCGGCTCACCGGCTCGAAAGCGGGCCCATTCGCAGAATCGGAGCTGGACTCCTTATCCAACGGGCTCTCACTTATGACAAAATGGGAGCATTTGAAAAGCGAAATTGAGGGCCTGTTCCGCCCTCAATTACAAGAAGATTTCACCATGAAGCGTCTCATGGAGCTTCGACAGGGTCGAAGTGATATAGACACCTTCCTCTCGCAGTTCAGGGCACTGCAGACAAAAGCCCAAGTCTCCGACCAGCACGGAGTATACATTCTGGAACACGGGGTTTCCCAAGAAGTAAGGGAGGTCCTGTACAAACAAGGAAGAAGGCGGCAGACTATCGCCGCAACAATGAATGAAGTGCGAGAAATCGGCAAAGGATTCGAAGCCTACCGAATGGCCTCGCAACAACCGGGAGGGTCTAGGCCCGACCAAAAGAAGACGGAGGCACGAGCCGCCCAACCAGGCACGTGCTTCAACTGTGGGAAACCAGGGCATCTGGTCAAACAATGCACCGCAGCCAAGATGACCTGCGGAGAATGCAAGTGGCTCGGAGGGAGTCACAAGAAGGAATGCAAGGTTGGACAGAAGAAGAACAACGCCAGGGGTGCAAAGACGTCAGAAGCCCCTACAACAGAAGGCGCAGCGCCGGCTGCTCAAAATCCGGCAAACCCATGGGATTCCCTTAAAGGGATGACCTTTGACCAAGCCCAGGACTTCTTCGTCCGTCGGGCACAGAAGGGAAAAGACAAAGCGACGTGAAGGAAAAGGGCTTTCCCGTCGCCTCACCTAATAAGTACTCTACGCTGGAAGTAGAAGAATACCCAGAAAATTTGACGTTGGAGACGACTGAGGACTTGCCTCAGCGCGGTAGTGACGGAAACACTATGCTTGATTTCTCCTCTATCACACGTATCCTGAAGCGCGGAGAAACCCCTTCCGCAGAAGAACCTCTAAAAATAAAAAAGCTATCCGAGAAGGCAACGCTGCCAACTCGTGGATCAGAAGAAGCTGCGGGCTTAGACCTCTACGCCGCGGAAACCTTAACGGTGCCCGCATCTGGAAAAGCCGCAGTTGATACGCAGCTATCTATTGCCGTCCCATACGGCACTTATGGACGCATCGCCCCCAGGTCGGGGTTAGCAAGCAAACACATGATTGACGTGGGAGCCGGAGTCATTGATGCTGACTACCGAGGAAGCGTCAAAGTACTTCTATTCAATCTCGGCAAAGAACCCTTCGAAGTAAAGGAAGGAGACCGCATTGCCCAGCTTATACTCGAAAAGATCTCCCTTGCATCCCCCAAAGAAGTTACCACTCTGGAAGAATCACAGAGGGGGGGTGCCGGCTTCGGATCCACTGGAGGACACGCGTCGCTCCAGGAACCCTTAGTCATGAGAAACGTTCACGTAGAAGAAGAAATCCGCATGGGCATACTTATTGCCGACCAAGCTAGAAAAGAAGACTCATTTCCGGTTAACGCCCTCTTAGACAGCGGCGCAAATGAGTGCTTCATTGACGAAAAACTTGCAAAAGAGTTGGGGTTAACACTACGAAGATTGAGACACCCCATCTCCGTATACAACATCGATGGATCCAGGAACGCAGGAGGTCACATTACCCACACCACGGATCTTATTATGGAATACAACGGTCACAAGGAACACCTGACCGCAGAAGTAACGGATCTAGGATCCAATAAATTTGTAGTTGGCTATAACTGGCTTAAACGCCACAATCCACTCATTAATTGGAACACCGGCGAGGTGTCTCTTACGAGATGTCCCCGCTCCTGCACTCTCTTAAACCGTGCTATGCACTTAATAAAAGAAGACGACGCATACCAGGAAGAAGCTTGGGAAGCGTACCACGTTCGTTCCACCATAGAAAAAGATAAGCCAAAAAAGGAAACTGCAGAGGGCTTAGTCCCAAAGCAATATCATAAATGGATAAACGTTTTCCATCAGAAGGAATCGGAACGAATGCCGATTCGCAAACCTTGGGATCATGCTATAGATCTCAAAGACGATTTCTCACCAAAGAAGGGTAGATTAATCCCTCTCTCTGTTCAGGAACAAGAGGAAGTTTCAGCGTTCATTGATGACCAGCTGAGAAAGGGCTACATCAGACCCTCAAAATCCCCTCAGACAAGCCCTGTGTTCTTCGTACCAAAGAAGGATGGACGAAAGAGGATGGTACAGGATTACCGGTACCTCAACGAATTCACGGTTAAAAACAATTACCCACTACCCTTGATCGGGCAGCTGGTGGATAGGCTCAAAGGAGCTAAACTATTTACGAAAATGGACCTCAGATGGGGTTACAACAACGTTCGCATCAAAGAAGGTGACGAATGGAAAGCAGCTTTCGTCTGCTTCCGAGGCGCATACGAGCCCCTCGTGATGTATTTTGGTCTATGCAATTCCCCCGCTACTTTCCAAGCTATGATGAATGAAATATTCGCGGATATGGAGGATGTAGTCGTGGTCTATATTGACGACCTCCTTATCTTCACGAAAACAGACGATCAAGAAGCCCACGACAAGATCGTAAAAGAAGTCCTAAAAAGGCTAGAAGAAAATGACCTATTCATAAAACCAGAAAAATGTTCCTTCTCGACGAAAGAAGTAGAATTTTTGGGCATGACGGTGTCCGAGCACGGCATAAAGATGGATGAGGATAAAGTGTCCGCCATCTTAGATTGGCCTGCACCCAAGAACGTGAAAGGAGTTCGGAGCTTCCTAGGGCTGGCCAACTTCTACAGAAGATTCATCCAAGATTATGCCAGCGCAGCACGCCCCCTCCATGACCTAACAAAAAAGGACGTTCCTTTCTCATGGACGGAAAAGGAGCAAACGGCGTTTGACACGCTAAAGAAGAAGTTTACCACTGCACCGGTGCTAGCCTACCCAGACCAGACAAAAGAATTTCGTCTTGAAACCGATGCCAGTGATTATGCTGTGGGAGCAGTGCTCTCAAATCTATGCGACGACGGGAAATGGCACCCCGTCGCCTTCTATTCTCACGCTTTAAATGACACCGAAAGAAACTATCAGGTGTTCGACAAGGAAATGCTGAGCGTAATCTTCGCTCTAGAGCAATGGCGGCATTACCTAGAAGGGTCACGCATTCCATTTGAGATATGGAACGACCACCAGAACCTACAATGGTTCATGAAGAAGCAGGACTTAAACCGACGCCAAGCTAGATGGGCGCAGTATCTATCAAGGTTTAATTATACCTGGGTCCATAAACCCGGGACCACTATGACGAAAGTAGACGCACTCTCCAGGAGAGAGGACTATGCCGAAGGAATAGAAGACGATAATAAACAGAAAACGCTAATTTCCCCGGATAAAATTAGGACGACGGTCCAAGTGGCAGATGATGGGGATAGCCTCCTCGATAAAATAAGAAACAGCACAATGAAACTGAGGGAATCCGCAGTAATGACTATTGAAGAAGACGGCGCCACCCTAAACGACGACGGGGTGTTCGTCAATCGAAAGGGACAAACGTTCGTTCCTGACGAAGAAGATCTGCGGATGAAGCTCATGTGGTTTCATCATGACACGGTGATGGCAGGCCATTACGGAAGAGATAAGACCTTGGAGCTAGTCTCCCGAAAATATTACTGGAAAAACATAAAAAAGGACGTATTCGATTACGTGGACAGGTGCCACACTTGCCAAAAAATGAAAACCGGCAATAAGCCACCAGCGGGTAAACTCCACCCGTTAGAAACCCCGACATTACCGTGGGT
>JBBPTX010001170.1:0-12022 GCA_038094595.1 Pulveroboletus aff. annulatus | reverse complement strand
GTATTTAATACATCGTGATCATCACAGACCCCACATCAGTCACCCCACCACTGTGATGTGATCCCTTATCTTTAATTACCGTTGACATCTTCCATTCTACCCACCCGCAGCAGATCAACGGCTGGCTACCTCGTGTATCTATTAATCTCCGTTACAGGCCGACTCCTCATGTCGATCATGTTGGGCCTAGGGGATGGACTTATGTAGATACGTATCTAGATCGGTACACAACATGCATCTACACATAAGAATAGTATATAAAGCGAGACTGGACGGAGCTCAGTCTCCAGTCTAGTTCTCTTGTTCTCTCCTACAAAAGTAAACGTCTTAAGAAACACTCCTCTCGACGCCTAGTCTTTAAGTGGTTGCCTGCAAAGATTTGTAGATGCAACAGTTATAGATGGTGAGGGGTTGTGCGAGTTGTCTAAGTGGGAGTGCATGTTGCATTGCAAATACATTATCTATGAAGACGCAGTTTGTGCTGGAGTCCAGAAGTGCTGATACTGAAATGAAACCTTGATCAGTGTTTTTAGGTTTTACCTTTATTTTCATTTTTAGTTCATTATCGATTTTGAGGGATCTACAAAAGATGCCTTCATCTGGGATTTGATCTGCAGGGGAGATCGAAGGGTTAGCTTTTTTTGAAGAGGAATTAAGCACTGGTGTGACGCCCCAGCCGAGCCTCTGAGAGGACTCCTCTATCGGTAAAGAAGAAGATATAATGGTGGAAGGCGCTGCTTCTGTATCGTAAACATGTAAACTAGAGAAATGATTGTCCATTGGAAAGTATACCTGCTTACGCTTACCTTCACTTAGATCAGGCCCAGTTTCTGAATCTAAGCTTTTCCTTTTCCCAATTTCCTATTTTCAGTGTCTTCGACATCCCTGAAGAATGCCCTTGCTTCTTTGAATGACATGCCCCTTATAGCTGCTGTGGGGTCACATCCTTTTCCTTTTTCGGCTTGTGTGCCAGGTGTGTAAATGTGTTTGGTGCTTTTAACGTCATCCAAAGACATGCTTCTTACCTGCCTTCTTCGGCAGTCTTTCTTGTGGCCATTGGACCATCCACAAAGGTCACATTTAGTAGACAGTTTCTTACATTGTTTGGCGAAGTGACCTGCTTCTCTACAATTGTAGCATGACTTTGTGCCTTTTTGTGCTATGCTTATGTCCATTATGTTAGGGTCTTTTGTTTTTCCTTGAGATCAGTATTGCGTTCTTCCTCTGATCATATCAAGACTTTCAAGGCGATGCCCTACATGTCTCATCATTTCCATAGTGGCTTCTACGGTGTCCTTGTGCATGCCGTTCTTCCAAATGAAGTCCACGATGTACCTCTTTACTCTATTCTCTAACAGCCATACTCTATGCGGGTCACTAAGTTGTGCCTTTTGGTACTCTGCATACCATTTCACAAGGAAGTTGTCGATAAGCTGCCCTTGTCCTTGATACATCTCCTGAATTTTCTTGGTTGCGCGATCCTTGATGTTACTTCCTCCAAACAATTGTCTGAGTTCATCCTCTAGTTTATCCCAGATATAGTTGTTTCCAGGGGTGTAGATCAACTGAAGCCTTAACTGTGCAAAGGGTCCTGCCCTTGCTCCTTTTAGTCTGGAAAGTACTGCGAGGATTGCTTCATTGCTTTTGGGAGGTATAGCATGTTGATTTATTTCGATCCATGCTTGGATTTTTGCCCACCATTTGTCAAATTTAGCAAAGGATCCATCGTATTCTCCAGGGTCTGCGAAGACTTCTACTTTCCTGGATGATACTCCTGCTACTGGAATGATTGCTGGCATTGGTTGTGGTTGTGGTGGTACTGGTGGTGCTTGTGGTTGGGTAAGTGTTTGAATCATTTGTTCGATGCATACCATTGCTTGGTTAAGTCTGGTGACTTCATCTGTGAGGTGTTTGAATTGTTGCTCTTGTGTCTGCGCAAATTGTACGATGGCTTGTTGATTCTTACTCCAGTCCCCCTCTCTGAAGATTTCGATGAGGTCAGTGGACATGATGGGTTGGAAAGACATTGTGATTGTAAGAAAAGACTAGTACTTGTAGTTCTTTCTTTGTTGAACTCTTAACTGTACTCGGCTATGACGATCGTTCCTCTTGATCGTTTGTGGATATTCTCTATGCTGCCTCTTAGCGTGAGGTTGTGCTTCTTCACTCTCTTCTGCTGATTGCTCTCTGTATCGCCTCCTTGCGATGCTGATTTCTCTCTCCACTGTTTGCACACCTAGGGTTGCTTCTAGGCGAAAGGGTTGTGGCTTATGACGTTAGGGATAGGGGTAGAGGGTTGTCTAAGCAAAGCTAGATCTGTTGTGGGGCTTAGGGTTTGTGATGAGGGTGTGGGGTCCCAGTAGTATGTGTGACCAGTGAATCTTAGATTGGTGGCAACGACGTCTACGTCTGCACCGTTTCCGAAACTTTCAGGGTGGAGATCTTGTTCTAAGATCCTCCAAAACTCTTCTTCTGTGACTGCCGGGTCTGGCTAGTTGTTGGGGTCTTCTTCACTCCCTGTGCTCACTTTTGGTAGCGAGATCTCCCTGGGCTCTACTTTCACTACGAGTTCTGCTAGGGCTATGGGTACGTCTACTATTTCCCAAGGGTTGGTCTGATCAACCCAAGGGGTGTATGCTGTGAAAGGGAGAAGGGATCGGTGAAAAGAGATGGGCACTAGGTGTGCACTTTCGTTAGCGTGTGCTAGATACCCTCGAGGACGTGCTCACTTGCTTAGAGCCTGTGGTAGCAAAGTGGGAGGCTAGTACGTGTTTGCTGGTTCAAGTGGTTGGGTACGAAGATAATGGACAGTCTAGTTCTAGTGTTGCGTCTACAAGTCTTTGCAGGCAACCACTTGGATACTAGGTGTCGAGAGGAATATTTCTTAAGGTACTACTTGTAGGAGAGAATCAAGAGAACTAGACTGGAGACTGAGCTCCGTCCAGTCTCGCTTTATATATTATTCTATGTGTAGATACATGTTGTGTACCAATCTAGATACGTATCTACTTAAGTCCATCCCCTAGGCCCAACATGATCGACATGAGAAGTTGGCCTGTAATGGAGATTAATAGATACATGAGGTTACCAGCTGTTGATCTGCTGCAGGTGGGTAGAATGGAAGGTGTCAACAGTAATTAAAGATAAGGGATCACATCACAGTGATGAGGTAACTGATGTGAGGTCTGTGATGATCACGATGTATTAAATACGTGTTTGTGATCAGTGGAGCGAAAGGTGAAGAGCTGAAAGTGAAGCCCACTGATCTAGAAGGGCCCGTAGATCCCCTGTGTCTAGCACAGTGTCTAGGTCGGGTTTTCCCTTGAGAAGATAAGGAGAGCGTCCATATGCACAAAGTAAAGGGTGAAAAATATATAGCTGTAACATCGGGGGTGTCAGATGAATCGGAGTGTGAAGTACGCAGAGGTTCTCGAGGGTTCCAATGCAGATCAGTGGTTCGAGTGTTTTGATGAGAATCTATGGTGGGCGGCATACGTGATAGTACCTGGACAAGGAGATAGCTTAGTTCTTTTGTTACACATGGCTTAGGTGAAGTCACATGTAGACCTACTAACGCCTAGTAGGGCCAAGGGTTTGGTCGTTTGTGTATATGACAATGTGGAGCCAACTGTGGGGATGTTGGTTCAAGGTACCGTCAAGGGTGTTGATGGGTCAAGGGGTTACCGTGCTCCTAGCTTGGAGACAGGTCAAAGGTTTGAGATGTCGAGGACACACGAAGGCGATGAGCCGAGTGTGAAGCATTCACTTAATAGTAGAACAAAGACTGAGGAGCAGAGGACAGGTGGATTGCTAGTACTAACTAGGTGACAAGCTATAGGTAGAACTAAGCTAGAGAAAAGAGACGAGAAGTCCTGTTGAAGGGTTTATATAGTGAATTACTAATGGTGTGACAGTCATGTGTCACGGGTTAAGGGCTGGCATGGGAAACAGCGTTAGAAATGGATAGAACAATAAAGAACCTATGCATGAGAGAGAGACATTAAGGGCTGGCACATACAGCATGAGAAGAGCAGAATGAAACGAGTACCTGCACAGTGGAGGATAAGCATGCTTACGAGAGGTATGGAATGTCATAGAACGACATGGAAGGATGTGAGTTAAGCATGAGAAAGTAAACAATCAGTCTGAAAGGGAAAGAGAAGAAAAAGCATTTGTCCTGCAGACAAATCGTAACACATACATCAACAACCCAGTCATAAAAGCTGCATGCACCCTGGTGCGATCCAAGTAATTTGAGGCATAAGTCATCCACCCAATCCAACAGCAACCAACAGTCCCACACCTCCACCATGAAGGCCAAGAAGGATAGTTCATTGAGCCATTTGGTTTTGATACTGTGCCTGTTGTGACTACAATCTTGCAGGGCAATCACTATCTCTAAACGTCAAGTGGAAAGACTATCTTAAGAGGGGAACTTTGTAGGCAGGGAACAAGAGAACTAGACTGGAGACTGAGCTCTGACCAGTCTCGCTTTATATACTATTCTACGTGTAGATACATGTTGTGTACCAATCTAGATATGTATCTACATAAGTCTATCCTCTAGGCCCAACATGATTGACATGAGGAGTCAGCCTATGACAGAGATTAATTAATACATGAGGTTACCAGCTGTTGATCTGCTGCAGGTGGGTGGAATGGAAGATGTCAACGGTAATTAAAGATAAGGGATCACATCACAGTGATGGGGTGACTGATGTAAGGTCTGTGATGATCACAGTGTATTAAATACATGTTGTGATCAGTGGGGCGAAAGGTGAAGAGCTGAAGGTGAAGCCCACTAATCTAGAAGGGCCTGTAGATCCCCTGTGTCTAGCACAGTGTCTAGGTCGGGTTTTTCCTTGATAAGATAAAGAGAGCATCCATATGTGCAAAGGGTGAAAAATATATAGCTGTAACACTACCCCCCATCTAAGGATCGACTTCCAGGCGATCGAAAGGGTGTGTTGAGGGAAGAGTGAGATCTTCGCGGTTGTAAAAGCATCGTATAAATGCCGAATGAGACATCCACAACCTTCGAGGTGCAGAAGGATACTCCCTATGGAAATCGCCGATGGCATCAAGCACACCCGGTAGAAGATGATCTTCCAGTTCCCAAGTTCAATCTGTCTCATCATAGCCTAGCCAATGGACCAGGTATTCAAGGCAATGACCTTTGAATCTACTAGTGATGATTCTTTCTACTTCATATAAATTATCTCGGTCCTCAGTTACCTGTATAGGGCCAGGAGCGATGACAGATTGTCCCTGAAGCCTTTCTTTATAAGGCTTAACCCGTGATACGTTAACAGTTGAGTGGATTCACATAGAGGATGGCAAACGGAGTGTGACTGCATTATCCCCAACTAGTGTGATGATGTCATATGGTCCTAACCATCGCTCTGTTAGCTTGCGACTTGCACGCAGCAACTCTAAGTTATCTGTGGATAGCCACACTTTATCTCCAACGTTATAGAGAGGAGTCTCCTTTCTATGTTTATCAGCTTGTGCTTTCATGCGCAGCTGGGCTTGTTCTAGATTTAATTTAGTTTGCTCCATCACATCATGTAGGATGAATAGGAATTCATCAGCAGCTGGTACCTTGGAAGATGATGCAATGGGTTCTACTCCCATGCGTGGAGTGTAAAAATGAGTGACTTCAAATGGAGACTTCTTTGTTGAGGCTTGCCTCTTAGAGTTATAGCTGAATTGTGCAATGAGCAACCATTGTGACCAATCACCTTGGCGCTCTGCACAGAATAATCTTAGGTACTGCTGCACATCTCTGATCATTCTTTCTGTTTGACCATCTGTCTGTGGATGATGTGCAGTAGATAATTGTTGTTTTATATTAAGCTTCTTGCATAGCTCTGCCATGACTTGCAAAGCAAACTGTGGTTCTCAATCGGACACTATAGATAGAGGAATTCCATGGTGCTTGAAGATGTGGTGAAGGTAGAGACTTGCTGTCTCAATGGTGGACGTCGTATTGCAACAGGGAATAAGCACCACTTCTTTTGAGAAGCAATCTACAGCCACTAAAATGCTGTCCGATTCGTTGCTTTCTGACAGATCAGTGACAAAATTGACAGATATGTCCTGCCAGGGCCCATTAGGGACTTCTAGAGGTTGTAATAAACCAGAGGTAGGCTGGTTGGAGGGTTTCATTCGTGCGCATCGATCGCAGCAAGATATGTACATAGTCTTTGATCTGAGTTATGACGCTGGGCCACCAATAGTGACGTAAGACTAGATCAATAGTCTTTTCATTTCCAGGATGACCTGCCATAGGTGAGTCATGACATAATTTAAGGGTCTTGATTCTTAGATCTTCATTTTCTCCATTTTTGGCCAGAACGTATAACCAGTTTCCTTCTTGGTAAAGAAGCCCATTAGCTTCTTTGCACACCTTGTGTTCTTTACATAACTTCTGTACTGCTGTCTCCATCAGGAGACACGTTTGGTTAAATATGTCTTAATGTAACTGTACCCCTTCATCATAGATTGCGACTTTGGATGATGTTGTCCTTATCCGCTCCGGGGATATCATAGTTATGCCTTTGTTGTCGTCTTCTATACCTTGTGCATGATCTTCTCTTCTAGAGAGAGCATCTGCTTTTGCATTGGACGATCCTGGCTTGTATACAAAGGTATAATTAAATCTGGATAAATATTGTGCCCATCTAGCCTGTCTTCTAGACAGGTCTTGCACTTTCATAAAGTATTGAAGGTTCGCATGATCATTCCATACTTCAAATGGATGTTCTGTTCCTTCTAGATAATGATGCCTTTGTTCTAATGCTCTGATGATGCTCAACATTTCTTTATCTGCAATAGGATAGTTCCTTTCTTCTGACGACATCGAGTGTGAACTAAAGGCCACTGGATGCCATTTGTCTTCTTTTAATATAGATAGCACTGCTCCTGTTGCATAGTCAGAAGCATATGTTTCTAATCGGAATTGACAATCAATGTCTGAATAAGCAAGAATAGGGGCTGTGGTGAATTGTTCTTTTAATTTGTCAAAAGTGTCCTGTTGTGGAGGATCTCATTTCCAAGAGACATCTTTTTTTAGGAGGTCGTTTAAAGGTCTAGCGACTTGTGCATATCCTTCTATGAAGCAACGATAGTAATTGGCAAGACCGAGAAAGCTTCGCACTCCTTTCACATTGGTAGGTGCTGGCCAATCTAAGATGGCATTGACCTTCTTGCGATTCATCTTGATCCTATCTTGTCCTACAACCATCCCCAAATAGTCAACTTCTTTCTTAAAGAAATGACATTTCTCTGGTTTGGCAATGAGATCATTCTCTTCTAAATGCTTTAGCACTTTCTTGACGATTTCTGTGTGCTCTCGTTCGTTGTCTGTCTTGGTGAATATCATGATGTTGTCAATGTAAACTACCACGACATCTTCCATGTCTGTAAATAATTCATTCATCATTGTTTGGAATGTGGCTGGAGAGTTGTATAATCCGAAGAACATAACTAGAGGCTCGAAAGTCCCTTTATGCGTGACGAAAGCTGCTTTCCGTTCGTCACCTTCTTTGATGTGTACGTTGTTGTATCCCCATCTGAGATCCAACGTGGTGAATAGCTTAGCTCCTTTTAATTGATCTACGAGTTGTGAAATAAGAGGGAGTGGATAGTTATTTCACACTGTCTGCGAGTTTAGATAACGATAGTCTTGTACCATGCGTTTTTGCCCATCTTTCTTTGGCACAAAGAAGACTGGTGATGTTTGAGAAGATTTAGAAGGTCTTATGTATTCTTTGGACGATTGATCTTCTAGCCAATCTGCTACCTCCTTTTGTTCATCTGTGCTCAGGGGTATCAGTCTTCCTTTCTTTGATTAAAAATCTTCTTTAAGATCTATGGCATGGTCCTAGGATTTTCGAGTGGGCATTCTGGTTGATGCCTTTTCTTCGAATACTTTAAGATACTCATGATAACATTCCGGTACGAGTTCTGCGGCGGATTTCTTTTGATCCATGAGATTTTTTAGTTTCTCATCTATTGCTTGTCCTATTCTAATATTTCATTCCTGTTTTTCATTTTGTTTCTTTTCCAATGTTTTTATTATTTCATAGATCTTGTATTGAGCTTCCTGCTCTTCTTTTTCTAAAAGCCTGAGATATACGCTTTTGTCTCTCAGCTCCCAGCATTTTCTTCCGCAACTTTTTAATTTAATTTCCCCAGTCTTCCTGTTGATGTCTGGATTATGTTTCTTTAACCAAGAGTAGCCGATTACCATCTGGTTCTTTCCCAGACTGGTGACTTCTGCTTCGACCATCTCTCAGTGTCCTTTGTAATCTAATAGAAGGGAGGCAATGTGTGTGATTTTGCCTGCTTTGTTCTGTGTACCATCTACGTTATAGACAGTAAGGGGTTGCGTGAGTTGCCTAAGTGGAAGTGCATGTTGCATTGCAAATACATTATCTATAAAGACGCAGTTTGCTCCTGAATCCAAGAGTGCTGATACTGAAATGAAACTTCGATTGGTGTTTTTGGGTTTTACCTTTATCTTCATTTTTAGTTCATTATCAATTTTGAGTGATCTACAAAAGATGCCTTCATCTGGGATTTGATCTGTAGGGGAGATCGAAGGGTTAGCTTTCTTTGAAGAGGAATTAAGCACCAGTGTGACACCCCAGCCGAGCCTCTGAGAGGACTCCCCTATCAGCAAAGAAGTGGAAATAATAGTGGAAGGCGCTGCTTCCATATCATAAACATGTAAACTAGAGAAACGATTGTCCGTTGGAAAGTGTACCTGCTTACGCTTACCTTCGCCTAGATTAGACCCAGTTCCTGAATCTAGGCTCTACCTTTTGCCGACTTTTTGTTCTCAGCATCATCTTCGACGTCTCTGAAGAACACCCTTGCTTCTTCAAATGACATGCCCCTTATTGCTGCCGTGGGGTCACGTCCCTTTCCTTTTTTGGCTTGCATGCCAGGTGTATAGATGTGTTTGGTGCTTTTAACGTCATTTGAAGACGTACTTCTTGTTGTGTCTACAAGTCTTTGCAGGCAACCACTTGGATACTAGGCATTGAGAGGAATATTTCTTGAGGTACTACTTGTAGGAGAGAATCAAGAGAACTAGACTGGAGACTGAGCTCCATCCAGTCTCACTTTATATACTATTCTACGTGTAGATACATGTTGTGTACTGATCTAGATACGTATTGTTACGATTCGCTCGCAGGACGAACACTTTTTCTCTTCTTTTGCTATCGGACTAATACTTTCCATTTCTCATGCTTAACCTCATTCCTTCCATGTCGTTCTACGATATTCCATACATCTCATAAGCGTGCTTATTCCTCCACCGCGCAGGTACTCTTCATCTTCTGCTCTTCTCACGCCGCATGCGCCGGCCCTTAACGTCTCCTTCTCATGCGTGGTTTTGCCATTGGCCTTTTATTTCTAACACCACTTCCCACGCCAGCCCTTAACTACTGTGACATGTAACTGTGACACCTTTACTTCGCTATATAAACTCTTCAACAGGGCCCCTCATCTCTTCTCCTTAGCTTAGTTCTACCTATGGCTTGTCACCTAGTTAGCACTAGCAATCCACTTGCCTTTACTCCTCAGTCCTCGTTCTACTATTAAGTGAATGCTTCGCACTTGGCCCCACCGCCTTCATGTGTCTTAACCCTAGAACCTTTGACCCGTTTGTCAAGCTAGACAATGGTTATCTCTTGACCCGTCAACACCCTTGATGGTACCTCTGACCCAGCATCCCTATGGCTGGCCCTACGTCGTCGTTGACACGAACGACAGAACCCCTCAACCCTACTAGGCGTTAGTAGGTCTACGCGCAACCATACCCACAGCCACGCGTAACAAAAGAACTAAGCTGCTTCCTTGCTTGGGTACTATCATGTATGCCGCCCACCATAGCTTCTCACCGAAACACTCGAACCACTGATCCGCGTTGGAATCCTCGAGAACCACCACGTACTTCGTACTCCGACTCCTCTGACACCCCTGACGATCCCAACCAAGAATATTGGGATGAAAACCCCGACGAACCTCTATTAGACTCAGATGAAGAACTCGCCACTCGCGACCTCTCCCATAGCTTTTCTGCGTCCGTGCAGATACCCCGCCCACAGACTCCCCCGTCCCCAACACCCAGACACCAGACCGGCCACATTTTTCCCCCAATCCCTCGTCCACCGTCACCTACTATGACGACTGTTGCGACTACAAGTTCTTGCAGGCAATCACTATCCTAAACGTCGAGTGAAGAAGGTTCTATCTTAAAGGTGCTTTGTAGGCAGAGGACAAGAGAACTAGACTGGAGACTGAGCTCCGTCCAGTCTCGTTTTATATACTATTCTATGTGTAGATACATGTTATGTACCAATCTAGATACGTATCTACATAAGTCCATCCCCTAGGCCCAACATGATCGACATGAGGAGTTGGCCTGTAACGGAGATTAATAAGTACATGAGGTAGCCAGCCGTTGATCTGCTGTGGGTGGGTGGAATGGAAGGTGTCAACGGTAATTAAAGATAAGGGATCACATTACAGTGGTGGGGTGACTGATGTGAGGTCTGTGATGATCACGAGGTATTAAATACGTGTTGTGATCTGTGGGGCGAAAGTGAAGAGGTGAAGGTGAAGCCCACAGATCTAGAAGGGCCCGTTAGATCCCCTGTGTCTAGCACAGTGTCTAGGTCGGGTTTTCCCTTGATAAGATAAAGAGAGCGTCCATAAGCGCAAAGTAAAGTGTGAAAAATATATAGCTGTAACAACGACCAAACCTCTCGAACTCCGCATTGGTACTCTGGAAAAGTACGATGGCGATTACAAGACTGCCAAACAATGGTTTGACTCCGTCACTTTTTACCTTAACTTCAACGCTGAGGTATATACCACCCACCCAAAGCGCATCGCTTTTGCGCTTTCATACATGACTTGAGGCCCTGCGCTCACATGGGCAAACACCTTTAGATCCTCTAAAATCGCAGCCGATGGCTTGATCACAATGGGCTCTTGGTCTGATTTCCGTGATGCCTTCATCTCGGCGTTCAAACACTACGATACCACTGGCAATGCGATTGCCTGGCTCACCACCACTCGCATGACCGCCACTAAGAATGGCGGATACTCCCCCTCGCTCACTGAGTACAACGCTCAGTTCCAAAACCACTGCGCCATCGCCGGCATCACTGACGACAATGTCCTTATTGGCTATTACTCAGCCGCTGTTACGCGTGGCCATGGGTAAGGTCGCGCGTAGACCTACTAACGCCTAGTAGGGCCGAGGGTTCAGTCGTTCGTATCGACGACGACATAGGACCAGCCGTGGGGATGCTGGGTCAAGGGGACCGTCAAGGATGTTGACGGGTCTGAAGATAACCACTGCCTAGCTTGACAGACAGGTCAGAGGTTCAAGAGCTAAGACACACAAAGGCGGTGGGGCCGGAGTGCGAAGCGTTCACTTAATAGTAGAACGGAGACTGAGGAGTAAAGGCAAGTGGATTGCTAGTGCTAACTAGGCGACAAGCCATAGGTAGAACTAAGCTAAGGAGAAGAGGAGAGAGGCCCTGTTGAAGGGTTTATATAGTGGAGTGAAAATGTGACGGTTACGTGTCACAATGGTTAAGGGCCGGCATGGGAAGCGGCATTGGAGAATAGAAGACAAATGGCAAAACCACGCATGAGAAGGAAACGTTAAGGGCCGGCACATACTGTTGCGACTACAATTTCTTGCAGGCAATCACTATCTAAACGTCGAGCGGAGAGACTATCTTATAAGGGATGCTTTGTAGGCAGTGGACAAGAGAACTAGACTGGAGACTGAGCTCTGTCCAGTCTTGCTTATATACTATTCTATGTGTAGATACATGTTGTGTACCAATCTAGATACGTATCTACATAAGTCTATCCCCTAAGCCCAACATGATCGACATGAGGATTCGGCCTGTAACGGAGATTAATAAGTACATGAGGTAGCCAGCCGTTGATCTGCTGCGGGTGGGTGGAATGGAAGGTGTCAACGGTA
>JBBPTX010001169.1:0-12025 GCA_038094595.1 Pulveroboletus aff. annulatus | reverse complement strand
TGATGACATCATATCTTATCTAATCGGAAGTAAAGGTAAGGGAATAGCGAAGGGAATGATCTTAGATAAGATCATGGACTGATAAGATTAGATAATGTGAAAAGTATGAAAAAGTCGGTTTCACGAAATCAATTCGTAACAGGGATCGGGGTGAGCGGGGGGGAGGACGGATGAGTGTTGGTCTTGTTTTGCTGGCAAACGGCACAGCCATCAATGTAGGAACGGACGAATGTGGCGAGGCCTGGCCACCAGAAGTCGGCAGCAACGAGTTGGCGGGTTTTGAGGAACCCGGGGTGACCAGCAGAGGCATGGTTGTGGCAGCGGGCGATGATGGAGCGGCGAAGGGTCTGGTTGTCGGGGACATAGACGCGGTCTTGGTACAGAAGTACGCCGTTACGGTATTGCCAGTCGGAGAGGCGGCAGGGGGAATGTGTCCCTTGATTTCCTGGAGTTTGTGGAGGAAGAGAGCGTCCGAGGCTGAGGCAGAGGAAATGACGCTGGAAAGGGCGGAGTCGATGATGCGGACGAAGAGGGAGTCGGGAAGGAGGGTGACGCCCGAGTTGTCGGTGTCAATGGCGGGGAGGAGATCTGGGTGGCAGGAGAGCGCATCCAGTCCGGCAAGGTGGGTGCCGGGGACGTGAGTGATTTTGTAGTCAAAATCAGCGAGGTCAAGCATCCAGCGCGCTTGGCAGCGGTTGAGATCATGGGGATGACGGAAATACGTAAGATTCTTATGGTCGGTGAAGACCGTGATGGGGAACGGGGAACCATGGAGATAATGGCGCCAGGCTTTGAAGCCGCGGAGGACAGCAAGGAGTTCGCGGTCGTGAATGTCGTAGTTTCGCTCGGCAGGAGTGAACGTCTGGGAAAGATAGGAGCAGGGATGCCAGTCCCCGTTTGAATCAGTTTGGAGGAGGATTCCTCCCGAAGCATATTTGGAGGCGTCAGTGGCGATGGCAAAGAGGCGAGTGACGTCCGGCATGAAGAGGATGGGTTTCCGTGTAAAAAGCGCTTTCAGCTGGTCGAAGGCGGTCTGGCGGGTGGGGTTCCAATCCCAGGGTTGGGTTTTCTTTGTTAGGTCAATGAGGGGGCAAGCGATATCTGAGTATCCTGGGATGAAACAGCGGTAGAAATTGGCAAAGCCTAGGAATGAGCGAACGTCTTTGACTTTCTTCGGGGTAGGCCACTTTGCGATCCCATCAAGCTTGACGGGGTCCATAGCTAGTTGGCCTTCTTTGACGACCATTCCCAGGTATTCGACTTTGGGGATGGCGAAGTTACATTTCTCCAATTTAAGATGGAGGTCGAGTTCCGTCATCTGTTGGAGGACACGGTGGGTTCGTTCTGTGTGAGTGGTATTGTCGGGGGAGAAGATAAGAAGGTCGTCCATATAAATGATGAGCCATCCTTCGGCAATCATATCACGGAACAAGTCGTTCATGAATCATTGGAACGTGGCGGGGGAGTTAGTCATACCAAAGAACATTACGAGGGGTTCGAAGAGTCCCTTGTGCGTAAGGAACGCTCCTTTCCACTGATGTCCGTCCTTGATTCTGACGTTATTATATCCCCATCGGACGTTGAATTTGGTAAATACGTGTGCTCCCTTGAGCTTGTCGAGGAGGTCAGTGATGAGAGGGAGCAGGTAGGCATCGCGAATGGTGTGTTCATTGAGGTATCAGTAGTCCTAACAGGGGCGGAGCTTTCCGTCTTTCTTTTTGACGAAAAAGAAAGGAGAGGCTTGGGGGGAATTCGATGGATGGATCTTTCTGGCGGCGAGGTTTTCTTCGAGAAAGTCTTCTGTGGCCTTCTTCTCGTCTGGGGTCAAAGGGTAAAGCTTTCCTATCTTCGGGACGAAAGAGTCTTTCGTGTTGATCTCGTGATCATAGGGTCAAGACGGGGGAAGGGAGTCTGCAGACTCCTTGGCGAAGACGTGGGCGAAGTCTTTGTATACGTCTGGGAGGGTAACTTTGGGTTTTGTCTTCTCGGCGGTGGCGGCAAGTTCGGTGGCGGTGGTTATTTTCGCTATGAGCTTCGGATGGGTCTGGTGATATCTAGATCCGGTACAGGTGATTCGTTGACAAGCGTAATGGTGTAAGGCGGACTTGACGTAGTGTCCGCCGTCGGGGAGGTCTAGGAAGATTGAGAGAGCGTGGTTGGGGATGGTTTCTACGAGAGTGTGGCATGGTGGCGGGGGAGGTGTAGTTTTCTTAGGTAGGTGGTCGTCGTGTCATTTGGTATCTTTGGCAAAAGAGTGATAGAGGGCGGCAGATTCGTCGAGTTTCTCCGAGATGGAGATGGTTCATTTGGTCCAGTTGATGACTGGGTTCATGGTGCAGAGCCAAGGTGATCCGAGGATAACATTTTCGTTTCCACAATGCATGACGTGGAAGCGAACTCGCTGGGCGATGCCTTCTATGTTGACGAAGAGGAAAGAGGTGAAGCGTATTGCTCCCTTCGTGTTCACGGTTTGGTCTACGTTTCATACGGCAATTGGTTTCGGGAGTCGTTCAAGGGGGAGTCGGTGTTTTCGGGCGAAGCCCCAGTCGAGACAGTTGATGTCTGCCCCGCTGTCAATGAGTGCGTGGGTGTCGACGGTTTTCATTGTGTGCGATGGATCTATGAGTTGGAGGGGAATACGTATAGATTTCTTGGACTGGGATAAAAGTACAGGGGCACACGTAAAGGAGGAAGGGGCTGACGTCGAGGCAGTCTTCCTTTTCAAAAATCCACAACTACTCGAGCTACGTCTTCTTCGTCATCGTCGTCTTCTTCTACCTTGGCGAGCGGGGGAATTTCTTCGTCTACTTCTTCTTCGACTTTCTGGACTGTTTTCTTCGGCTTCGGGGTTCCGGGGCAGTTGGGCGACAAATGTCCCTTTTGCCTGCAACGGAAGCATCGTCCTTCTCTGATACACTTCTTTCGTTCTTCTGGGGTAAGTTTAGCAAGACGGACGACATCTACGTCCATGGCGTTGGGGTCTTTGGTGGGGGTCGGGGTGGAGTACTGATGGTACGTGGTGCAGGTGGGTGCTTTGTGACGAGCTGAGATTTCTCGAGCTCGATCCATGTGGGTCTGGAAGGTAACGGCTTTCTTGAGCCAAGAGTCGATGGTGGTGGGGACAGTTTCCATGGCTAGAATGCAGCGCATGAGGGGTTCGGGGATGGCGGCTGAGTAATAGCCGATTAAGACGTTGTGATCGGTGATGCCGGCAATGGCGTAATGGTTTTGAAACTGAGCGTTGTACTCAGTAAGCGAGGGGGAGTATCCGCCACCCTTGGTGACGGTCATGCGAGTGGTGGTGAGCCAGGCGATGGCGTTTCCGGTGGTGTCATAGTGTTTGAACGCCTTTAGGAATTCATCGCGGAATTGGTCTCATGTTCCCATGGAGATGGAGCCATCGGAGGTGATCTTGGAGGCACGGAAGGTGTTCGCCCACGTGAGTGCGGGTCCCTTGGTCATGTAAGACAGTGCGAACGCTATCTGCTTGGGGGTGGAGTTGTAGACATCAGAGTTGACATTTAAGTAGAAGACGATGGAGTCAAGCCATTGTTTGGCCGTCTTGTAGTCACCATCGTACTGTTCGGGGGTGCCGATATGGAGTTCAACGGGTTTGTTAGACATAGGGGGAATTGGGGGAAAGATATGGCCGGTTTGGCGTCAAGGGGTGGGGGATGGCGGTGTGGAGGGACGAGGAATCTGCAATGAGGCAGTCAAGTGGTGGGAAAGATCGCGGGTAGCGTCTTCTTCGTCAGAATCAAGGAGGGGTTCGTTGGGGTCTTCTTCCCAGGTATCTGGGTTAGGTTCGTCTGGGGTGTCAGATGAGTCAGAGTGGTGTCTAGATGGTTCTCAGGGGTTCCAGCGAGGGTCGGTGGTTCAGGTGTGGCGTGAGGATGAAATGGTGGGCGTACGTAGTAGTGCGTGTCAAGTGATAACCTAGTTCTTTTGTTACGCGTGGCCCTTGGGTGTGGTTGCACGTAGACCTACGAGGCCTAGGGTCGAGGAGGCTGTGATGACGGTTGAGAATATCCGTCCAAGGTAATGGCCATGGGGTTGCCGATCAAGGTCTACCAAGCGGGATGCGAGGTAGTCAGAGGTAATCTATGCCACACTGGCGATAGGGTCAAGGGTTCGAGGTAGGACACACACGGACGCGAAGAGCGTTGATGTGTGAAGCATTCACTCAAGTGTAGAACGAAGACATGTAGATTGCTAGAGCTAACTAGGCGGAAGCTGTAGGTAGAACTAGGTTAAGGGAAGAGAAACGGTGGGCCCTGTTGAAGGGTTTATATAGTGAAAGTAAAGTTGTGACGGTAACGCGTCATGTAGTTAAGGGCCGGCGTGGGAAACGGCGTGAGAAGAGCAGAAACCAATAGCGAAACCACGCATGAGAAAGAGACATAAGGGCCGGCGCATACGGCGTGAGAAGAGCAGAAGGGAAACGAGTACCTGCGCGGTGAAGGATAAACACGCTTATGAGAGATGTGGAATGTCGTAGAACGACATGGAAAGTGACGGGATAAGCGTGAGAAAAGAAACGAGTGTCAGTTCGTAATGCTAAGTAAAGAAAAAGAGTTGACCCTGCAGCGAATCGTAACAAATTCATTGGCAGCTGGTGCCTTGAAGGATGATGATATGGGTTCTACTCCCATGCATGGTGTATAGGAACGTGTGACTTCAAATGGAGACTTCTTAGTTGAGGCTTGCCTCTTAGAATTATAGCTGAATTGTGCAATAGGTAACCATTGTATCCACTCGTGTTGGCACTCTGCGCAGAAGATTCTTAAATATTGCTGCACATCTCTGATCATTCTTTCTGTTTGACCATCTGTTTGTGGATGATGTGCAGTAGATAATTGTTGTTTTATATTAAGCTTCTTGCACAGCTCTGCCATGACCTGTGAAGCAAACTGTGGCCCTCTATCGGACACAATAGATAATGGGATTCCGTGATGCTTAAAGATGTAATGGAGGTAGAGACTTGCTGTCTCGATGGCGGACGTCGTCTTGTGACAAGTGATAAGCACCACTTCTTTTGAGAAACGATCTACAGCAACTAGAATGCTGTCTGATCTGTTACTTTCTGGCAAATTGGTGACGAAATTGACAGATATGTCTTGCCAGGGTCCACTAGGGACTTCTAGGGGTTGTAGTAAACCAGAGCTAGGCTGGTTTGATGGTTTCATTCGTGTGCATTGATTGCAGCGAGATATATAATCTTTGATAAACGTTGTGACCCCTGGCCACCAATAGTAATGTGAGACTAGATCAATAGTCTTTTCATTTCCAGGATGACCTGCCATAGGCGAGTCATGACATAATTTAAGAACTTTCATTCATAAATCTTTGTTATCTCCATTTTTGGCTGGAATGTATAACCAGTTTCCTTCTCGGTAAAGAAGTCCATTTGCTTCTTCACAAACTTTGTGTTCTTTACATAACTTCTGTACTTCTGTCTCCGTCAAGAGACATGTTTGATTAAATATTTCTTGTTGTAGCTATGCCCCTTCATCATAGATTGTGACTTTGGATGATGTTGTCCTTATCCGCTCTGGGGAGATCATAGTAATTCCTTTGTTATCATCCTCTGTTCCTTTGGCATGATCTTCTCTTCTAGAGAGAGCATCTGCTTTTGCATTGGATGTCCCTGGTTTGTATACAAATGTGTAATTAAACCTTGATAAATATTGTGCCCATCTAGCTTGTCTTCTAGATAGATCTTGTGCTTTCATGAAATACTGGAGGTTTGCATGATCGTTCCATATCTCGAATAGATTCTCCGTTCCTTCTAAATAATGATGCCACTGTTCTAATGCCCTGATGATGCTCAACATTTCTTTGTCTGCAATAGGATAATTTCTTTCTTCTGGTGACATCAAATGAGAGCTGTATGCCACTGGATGCCATTTTTCTTCTTTTAATACAGACAAGATCGCTCCAGTAGTGAAATCTGATGCATCGGTTTCTAATCTGAACTGACAATCGATGTCTGGATAGGCCAAAATTGGCGCCATTGTGAATCTTTCTTTCAGCTTATCAAAAGCTTCTTGTTGTGATTATCCCCATATCTAGGGAACATCCTTTTTTAAGAGATCATTTAAGGGTCTAGCAACTTGTGTATACCCTTCTATGAAGCAACGATAATAATTGGTGAGCCCTAGGAAGCTTCGTACCCCTTTGACACTGGTGGGCACTGGCCAATCTAAGATGGCATCGATCTTTTTGCAATCCATTTTTATCCCATCTCTTCCTATGATCATGCCTAGATAATCTACTTCTTTCTTAAAGAAGTGGCATTTTTCTGGTTTTGCAAATAGATCATTTTCTTCAAGATGTTTTAATACCCTTTTTACAATCTCGGCATGTTCTGCTTCATTATCCGTTTTTGTGAAGATCATGACATCATTGATATATACCACCACTATGTCTTCCATGTCTGTGAATAATTCATTCATCATGGTTTGGAACATGGCTGGTGAGTTGCATAGTCCGAAGAACATGACCAGAGGTTCAAAGGACCCTTTGTGTGTAACGAAAGCTGCTTTCCATTCATCACCTTCTTTAATTCGTACATTGTTGTATCCCCATCTGAGATCCAACGTGGTAAATAGTTTGGCCCCTTTCAATCCATCTATGAGTTGTGAAATGAGAGGGAGGGGATAATTATTTTGTATTGTCTGAGAGTTTAGATATCAGTAGTCTTGTACCATGCGTTTTCTTCCATCTTTCTTTGGTACAAAAAAGACTGGCGATGTTTGAGGTGATTTTGAAGGTCTAATGTATCCCTTGGACAATTGGTCATCTAACCAATCTGATACTTCCTTTTGTTCATCAACGCTCAGGGGTATTAGTCTTCCTTTCTTTGATTGGAAGTCCTCTTTAAGATCTATAGCGTGATCCCAGGGTTTTCATATAGGCATCCTGGTAGACGCTTTTTCTTCAAAGACTTTTAAATATTCGTGGTAACATTCTGGTACAAGTTCCACAGTGGATTTCTTTTGATCCATAAGGGACTTAAGCTTTTCGTCCACTGCTTGTCCTATTTTAATGTTTCTTTCTTGTTTTTCCTTTTGTTCCTTTTCTAATATTTTTATCTTTTCATAAACTTTATATTGAGCCTCTTGTTCTTCCTTTTCTAATAATCTGAGATAGACACTTTTGTCTCTGAGCTCCCAGCATTCTTTTCCACAACTTCTTAACCTGATTTCTCCAGTCTTCCAATTGACATCTGGATTGTGCTTTTTTAACCAAGAGTAGCCAATGACCATCTGATTCTTTCCCAGACTAGTTACTTCTGCTTTGACTAATTCTCGATGTCCTTTGTAATCTAATAAGAGAGAGGCAACGTGTGTGATTTTGCCTGCTTCGTTTTGTGTACCGTCCATGTTATAGACAGTAAGGGGTTGTGAAAGTTGTTTAAGTGGAAGGTTATGTTGCATTGCAAATACATTATCTATGAAGATGCAGTTTGCACCTGAGTCCAATAGTGCTGAAATGGAAATGAAATCTTGATCAGTATTTTTGGGTTTTATCTTTATCTTCATTTTTAGTTCATTATCAATTTTTAATGATCTGCAAAATATTCCTTCATCTGGGATTTGATCTGCAGGTAAGATCATGGGGTTAGCTTTTTTTGAAGAGGAATTAAGCACCAGTGTAACGCCCCGGCTGAGCCTGTGAGAGGACTCCTCTGTCGGCAAGGAAGAAGGTATAATGGTAGAAGGCACTGCTTCTGTATCATAAACATGTAGACTAAAGAAACAATTGTCTGTTGGAAAATGTACCTGCTTTTGCTTACCTTGGCTTAGATCAGGCCCAGTTCCTGTTACAGTCCTATTTATTTTTCAATTTTACCTTGCACATATGAACGCTCTTCTTATCTTATCAAGGGCAAACCTGACATAGATACTGTGCTAAGACACAGGGGATCTAACGGGCCCTTCACGATCCAACGTATTTAATCACCGTGATTATTGCAGACCTTCACACAGTCACCTCTTCACTGCAATGAGATCCCTTATCTTTAATTACTGTTGACATCCTTCCATTCTACCACCTGCAGCAGATCAACGGCTGGAAACCTCATGTATGTTAATCTCTGCTGCAAGCAGTAGGCCGCATGTCAATCACTTAGGGCCAAGGGGATGGACTTATGTAGATATGTATCTAGATTGGTACACAACATGTATCTACAATAAGAATAGTATATAAAGCAGGGCTGGATGAGGCCAAGTCCTCAGTCTAGTTCTCTTGTCTCCTACCTACAAAGCACCCTCATAAGATAGTTCCTCTCCTCGATGTTTAGAGATAGTGATTGCCTGCAGACCTTGTAGTTGCAACAGTTCCTAGATCTAAGCTTTTCCTTTTCCTGATTTCTTATTCTCGGTGTCTTCAACGTCCCTGAAGAATGCTCTAGCTTCTTCGAACGACATGCCCCTTATAGCTGCTGTGGGGTCATGTCCTTTTCCTTTTTCGGCTTGGGTGCTGGGTGTGTAAATGTGTTCGGTGCTTTTAACGTCATCCGAAGACGTACTTCTTACTTGCCTTCTTCGGCATTCCTTCTTGTGACCGTTGCTCCATCTGCATAGATCACATTTGGTAGAGGGTTTTTTACACTATTTGGCAAAGTGCCCTGTTTCTCTGCAGTTATAGCAAGATTTGGCTCCTTTTTGAGCTGCTAAGATGTTCATAGCATTTGGATCCTTTTCTTTCTTTTTGAAACAATATTGTGTCTTTCCTCTTATTATTTCCAAACTTTCTAAACATAATCCTACTCTTCGAATGTTTCCAAGGTGGTAGTAAGGTCTTCGCTTCTCAGACCATTTTTCCAAATATAGTTGATGATAGATCTTTTGACTCTGTTTTCTAAGAGCCATACTCCATGTGGTTTGCCAAGGCCTGCCTTGTTGAACTCATTCCTCCATCTGACTATGAAGTCATTGATTGATTGATCTTTTCCTTGATACATGTTGTTAATCCTTTTTGTGGCACGATCTTTTACCAGATTTCCTTGGAACATTTTGACGATGTCCTTTTCTAGTTGTATCCATGGGTAGATTCCTTGTTGATAGTTTTGTAATCCTATTTGGGCAAAGGGTCCTGCCTTGGGTCCTTTCAATCTAGATAGGACTGCTAGTATGGCATCTGGGGACTTTTCTCTGATTACATGAGAGTTCAATTTGATCCATGCTTTTATCTTGGACCACCATTCCATGAATTTTACTGGGTTCCCATCATATTCCCCGGGATCTGCAAATACTTCTACCTTTCTAGAAGAGGCTAAAGGATGCATTGCTTGTACTACTGGCGGTGCTGATCTGCTTGGAGTAGTCTATCTGGTAGGTGGTTTGGGTTGCGTTCCCATGGTTTGTAATACTTGTTGGATTTGTGTAGTTAAATTGGCTACCGCTTGGTTTAGTTTTGTTATTTCATCAGTAAGATGTTCATATCGGTGGTCTTGTGTTTGGGCAAACTGAATGATGCCTTCCATATTTTTTTTTCCATTATCTTCTGCGAAGATAAGACAAAGGTTTTCTGCTGTAGTGGAAAGGAAAGATATTGTGATTTTTGTAGGATGCTAACTAGTATTTGTACATTTTCCTTTGTTGAACCCTTAACTGTATTCTGCTATATCTGTCGTTTCATCTGATGGTTTGTGGGTACTCGCGATGCTGTCTCTTTGCGCAATGTGATTCTTCATCTGATTCCTCTGATTGTTCTCTGTATCGCCTTCTAGTGATGCTTATCTCTCTTTCTGCCTATGCTGCTCCTAGGGTTGTGTTTAAGTGGATATTACGTGGTGCTATTGGCCATGTGAAGGGATCAGGGTGTGGAGATCTGGATGGACTTCTTTCAGGGGTGGTGGGATACCTAAACAAGGCGAGATCTGTTGCTGGGCTTAGTGTGTGATAAGAAGGTGTGGGGTTCCAATAATAGGTATCCCCGGTGAATCTTAAGTCGGTGGTGATAACGTCGACTTCTGCACCGTTACCAAAACTTTCAGGTCAAAGATCCTGCTCTAAGATCCTCCAAAACTCTTCTTCGGTGACTGCTGGATTTGGTCAGTCGTTGGGGTCTTTCTCACTCTCTGTGCTCACCCTAGATAGCAAGTTCTCCTCTGACTCCTGCTTTACTATAGGTTCTGCTACTGCTACTGGTGGTGTGTCTACTAGTTCCCAGGGGTTCTGCTGATTGACCCAGGGAGTGTAGGCTGCTAAGGGGAGAAGAGATTGGTGAAAAGAGATAGGCACTAGATAGCTTGATCTTTAGCATATCCTAGTAACCTTGAAGAATGCGCTCACTTGCTGGAGTTGATGGGTAGCAAAGTGGGAGACTAGACACGTTTTCTTGTCTGGTGATAGTAAAAGGGTGAAGGGTTATAGACAGTCTAGTTCTAGTGTTGCGACTACAATTCCTTGCAGGCAATCCCTATCTAAACGTCAAGCAGAGGAACTATTTTAAGAAGTGCTTTGTAGGCAGTGGACAAGAGAACTAGACTGAGGACTTAGCCTTGTCCAGTCCCTCTTTATATACCATTCTAATTGTAGATACATGTTGTGTATCGATCTAGATACGTATCTACATAAGTCCATCCCCTTGGCCCTAAGTGATTGACATGTGGCCTACTGCTTGCAGCGGGGATTAACATACATGAGGTTTCCAGCTGTTGATCTGCTGCAGGTGGAAGAATGGAAGGATGTCAATGGTAATTAAAGATAAGGGATCACATTGTAGTGATGTGGTGACTGTGTGAAGGTCTGCAATGATCACAGTAATTAAATACGTTCTATGATCTGTGGGACGAAGGTGAAGAGGTGAAAGAGAATGCCCATAGATCATTGAAGGGCCCATAGATCCCCTGTGAACTAGCACAGTGTCTATGTTGGGTTGTCCCTTTGATAAGATAAAAGGTGTCCATATGTGTAAGTGAGTGAAAAATAAATAGGGTTGTAACACTATCAAGAAGATCAATGAAATGAAACAAGGAAACATGCAAGCAATAGATGACTTCCTCATCAAATGGTATGCCAAATATGAAAAGACTGAACTAGGAGACCCACATGGGGTATACCTTCTAGAACAAAACGTAAAGAGATACATCATGGACTATGTCTGGAAAAATAACCTAAGAAAGACAATGATCCACGAAACCATGCAAACCCTTTGAGACGTAGGACACCATCTTGAAAGCCTAGATCTGATCAGAGGATGAACACAATTCAGATTTGGGCCCAAACCAAGTAAAGATCCAAATGCAATGGACATATCAGCAGCTCAGAAGGGAGCCAAGTCCTGCTACAACTGCAGAGAAACTGGTCACTTCACAAAACAATGTAAGAAGCCCTCCACTAAGTGTGACCTCTGTGGATGGTTCAACAGCCATAAGAAAGACTGCCAAAGAAGGCAGGTAAGAAGCACATCTTCAGATGACATTAAAAGCACTGAGCACATCTACACACCTGGTACACAAGCCAAAAAAGGAAAAGAATGTGACTCCACAGCAGCCATAAGGGGCATGTCATTCAAAGAAGCAAGGGCATTCTTCAGGGATGTCGAAGATGCTGAAAATAAGAAGTTGGCCAAAGGCAGAGCCTAGATTCAGGAACTGGGTCTAATCTAGGTGAAGATAAGCATAAGCAGGTACACTTTCCAATGGACAATCATTTCTCTAGTTTATGTGTTTACGATACAGAAGCAGCACCTTCCACTATTATATCTTCTTCTTTGCCAATAGAGAAGTCCTCTCAGAGGCTTGGCCAGGGTATCACACCGGTGCTTAATTCCTCTTCAAGGAAAACTGACCCTTCAATCTCACCTGCAGATCAAATCCCAGACAAAGGAATCTTTTGCAGATCAATGAAAATAGATAATGAACTAAAAATGAAGATACAGTGACTTCAAAAAGCGTTACAATGTTTGACTAAAATGCAGTGTGTGTAGTACAATGCAATCATCCGTGGGAATGTCGCTTAGATTATGTGAGATGAAATAAGGTTCATACTCTCGGCTACCAAAACGGTCCCTG
>JBBPTX010001168.1:0-12036 GCA_038094595.1 Pulveroboletus aff. annulatus | reverse complement strand
TTATCACTGACGTCATGCCCTCTACCCCGATGCTTCCTATTCCCATGACGTCATATCCGTATATAGTAGTCATAGCCACAGCTGTAGAGTATATAAGAGCTGAGCCCTGTACCGTATACTCTCCAGTCTAATCAACTTCGATTCCCTCGCCCAGATACCAGTCTGAGTAAACCTCTGGTGCTTCCTCGCATTCACCCTAGCTAACCGCTAGTACTCCTCCCTCCGCCCGAGAGTCCCTTTTGTTGTTGTTGTTGTTCCCCCGTTCTGCCTCCCCTCACTACTGTCTTACGACGTATTTGGGTTTGCATCACTGAGCTCCATCCAGTCTCACTTTCTATACTATACTACATGTAGATATATGTTGTGTACCAATCTAGATATGTATCTACATAAGTCCATCCTCTAGACCCATCTTGATTGACATGAGGAGTTGGCTTGTAGCAAAGATTAATAAGTACATGAGTATACTTGTTACAGCTATATATTTTTCATCCTTTACTTTGTGCATACGGCTGCCACCTTTATCTTATCAAGGGAAAACCCAACCTAGACACTGTGCTAGACACAGAGGATCTATGGGCCCTTTAAGATCAGTGGGCTTCACCTTCAGCTCTTCACTTTTTCGCCCCACTGATCATAGCATGTATTTAATACATTGTGATCATCACAGACCTCATATCAGTCACCCCATCACTGTGATGAGATCCCTTATCTTTAATTACCGTTGACACCTTCCATTCTACCCACCCGCAGCAGATCAATGGCTGGTAACCTCATGTATATGTTAATCTCCATTATAGGCTGACTTCTCATGTTGATCATGTTGGGTCTAGGGGATGGACTTATGTAGATACGTATCTAGATTGATACACAACATGTATCTACACATAGAATAGTATATAAGCGAGACTGGATGGAGCTCAGTCTCCAGTCTAGTTCTCTTGTTCCCCTCCTATGAGTTATACCTAAGATAGTCCCTCCACTTGATGTCTAAAAAGATAGTGATTGCCTGCAAGATTTGTAATTGCAACAATACTGTTATGCATGGTCTAGATAAGGTCGTGCATAGACCTACTTAGCCTAGCGACTAGCAGAAGTAGAGGCAAGAGAGTTTGAGGTTGAAAATATCCTCGCAAGGTGTTTGACTGTGGGGTTGCTGACTAGGTATCTACTCAATGACGGTTAGGTAGCTAAGGTACCCTATGCCTAGCTTGGCGATAGGATCTGAGGTCCAAGGGAAGAGACACACAAAGGTGATGAGCTGGAGTGTGAAGCGTTCACTTGATAGTAGAATGGAGACTAGGAGCATGGATTACTAGTACTAGCTAGGCGATAGCCATAGGTAGAACTAGGTTAAGGAAAAGAAGAGAATACCCTATTGAAGGGTTTATATAGTAAAGTTGAAGTGTGATAGTTACATGTCACAATGGTTAAGGGCCAGTGTGGGAAATGGCAGTAGAAAGTGAAAGAAGGTCATAGAACCCATGCGTGAGAAAGGGACATTAAGGGCCAGCGCATTTGGCATACAAAGATTGGAAAGAAAATGAGTATCTGCACAGTGAAGGAGTAAACATGCTTACAAGAGTATGAAACATCATGGAACGATGTGGAAGGATGAGAGATAAGCATGAGAAAGGAAATCATTAGTTCAATAGTGTAAGTGAAGAAAAAGAGATAACTCTGCAAGTGAATCATAACATTGCCCTCTTAGTAACTCTGAAGCTATGGCGAAGATTCCTTACAATTCCCTAAAGGTGGGTCCCAGGGAGCCAGTGATGTTGGCTTATCCAACGTTGTCTAATTCATCTCCATCCTCATAAGGGGAAGGGGTGCGAGGGGAAGTTGGCACAGGATGGTAAGAGTTTTGGAAGGAGGAAGAGGAGTGTCTAGAAGAATGGCAAGGAGTGGCTCTATAGATGATTTGTCCATTGTGGAACACGGCTTGGGGTTGGCGAGGAGTGGAAGAGGACAATGTTACAGCTATATATTTTTCATCCTTTAACTTGTGCATATGGACGCTCTCTATCTTATCAAAGGGAAAACCCGACCTGGACACTGTGCTAGACACAGGGGATCTACGGGCCCTTCTAGATCAGTGGGCTTCACCTTCAGCTCTTCACCTTCACCCCACTGATCACACACATGTATTTAATACATCATGATCATCACAGACCCTACATCAGTCACCCCATCACTGTGATGTGATCCCTTATCTTTAATTACCGTTGGCATCTTCCATTCCACCCACCCGCAGCAGATCAACGGCTGGTAACCTCATGTACTTATTAATCTCCATTACAGGCTAACTCCTCATGTCGATCATGTTGGGCCTAGGGGATGGACTTATATAGATATGTATCTAGATCGATACACAACATGTATCTACACGTAGAATAGTATATAAAGCGAGACTGGACGGAGCTCAGTCTCCAGTCTAGTTCTCTTGATCCTCTCCTACAAGTAACACTTAAGAAACACTTCTCTCGACGCCTAGTATCCAAGTGGTTGCCTGCAAAGACTTGTAGACACAACAGACAAAGAGGGTACATGTTGATTGGTAATGCAGGAAGCAAAGGAATGAGGAGGTCCTGGATAGCAAGTGAGGGAATGCCCGGTTGCACATCATTCACAGCCGTGACATGCATATTATCTACAAGTCAATTGTGTATGACTGAGGCAATGGCATTGGAAACATTGCTGGTTGTAGTGGGGGTGTCCTAGATGGATTTGATGTTGTCCATTGCAGCCAGTCCACCAGTCGTTAAGGTTTTGCCTATGGATTGGTGAACCATCTCAAAGGACTTTGTTGCCAAGTCCTTGACCTGCAGTGGCAAGGTCTCAGAAGTGGTTATCGACATCGAACAAGAAGTTTTCATACCCCAACTGGAAGCTAAGAGAGTATAGGTTATACCAAGTGTAATAGATGAAGTCCTACATTGTTCTGCCAAGAGTTGTATGAGGAAAGACTGGGCCTGAGCCAGAGATGAAGGCAGCGATATGATTTAACTGCATGGTAGTCTTGAACCAGGTGTAGAAAGGGGACCTGGTGAAAGAATAAACACTGATAGGTATGCAAAGACAATCATCAGAAAGGAAAGTGTGAAAGCAAACATAGTTCTTATTGGTGAACCGTTCCTCTCTAAGACGGTTGATGTGACGATGTTCAGAAACGTCTAGTGGCATCTGGGAATCCCATCCTGATTGAGCAATGAGAGAATCAGAGCTAGGGTCATGGACGAGCTATGGGCGATGTATGGCTATGAATGAAGGTGGACCAGGAGAAGGTTCCCAATTGGGTGGAGGGGTGAATGCAGGAGAGGATTCAATCCTCCCAGAGATGGGGGAGACATGGGACTGGGAAACATTACCCACAAGAGTGGTGAAGTCAATAGGTTGTGGGGCGGTGGGGAGAGTAGAAGAGACCCTCTTGGGGTCAGTGTTATGATTCATCTGCAGGGTTATCTCTTTTTCTTTACTTATGCTATTGGACTAACAATTTCCTTTCCCACACTTAACTCTCATCTTTCCATGTCATTCTACGACATTCCATACTTCTCATAAGCATGCTTACTCCTTCACTGTGTAGGTACTCGTTTCTTTCTATCTTCTCACATCATATGCGCTGACCCTTAACATCTTTCTCTCATGTGTGGGTTCTATGATATTCTTTCATATTCTACCACTGCTTTCCATGCCAGCCCTTAACCATTGTGACATGCAACTGTCATGCTTCTACTTTACTATATAAACCCTTCAATAGGGTGTTCTCTTCTTTCTTCTTAACCTAGTTCTACCTATGGTCATTGCCTAGATAGTACTAGCAATCCACTCTATTAGTCTTCATTCTACTATTGAGTGAATGCTCACACTTTGACTCCACATCTTGTGTGTCTTCCCCTAAAGAACCTTAGACCCTACTGCCAAGCTAGGCGTAGGTACTTCAACTATCCAACCATAGTTGGACAGATCTATCGTTGGCAACCCCATGGCCAAACACTTTGTGTGGATATTCTCAACCATGACCCCACCTTGCCCTGCTAGTCGCTAGGCTCAATAGGTCTATGTGTGACCTTACCCAAGGCCACATGTAACAGTTGGTAGAGGGAATAGAGACACTGCTGGGGTTCATAGCAGGGTGTGCGGTGGGGGCATTTACATGAGCGAATTCGATGGTTATGAGTAAAAGGTGGAGAGGGGTTATCTATAGCATGGTGGGCAAGCAGATGAGAGGAAGAAGGTGTGAGGGTTGCATTTTTTATAATCTAATAGAAGCTCAGATGAATGTTTCAGGTTCTGCTCAGATTCCCAGGAGTCTTCTTCAGTGGAGTACTGTTACGATTCGCTCGCAGGACAAACGCTTTTTCCTTACTTTCTCTTTCGGACTAATACGTTTCATTTCTCACGCTTAACCACACTCCTTCCATGTCGTTCTACGACATTCCATACATCTCGTAAGCGTGCTTATTCCTACACCGCGCAGGTACTCTTTGTCTTCTGATCTTCTCACACCGTATGTGCCGGCCCTTAACATCTCTTTCTCTTGCGTGGTTTTGCTATTGGTCTTCTATTTCTAACGCTGCTTACCACGCTGGCCCTTAACCTTTGTGACACATAACTGTCACGTTTCCACTTCACTATATAAACCCTTCAACAGGGCCTCTAAAGGCTTTCTCCTTAGCTTAGTTCTACCTACGGCTTGTCGCCTAGTTAGTGCTAGCAATCCACCCTTGTTACTTCTTGCGTCTTCGCTCTACCATTAAGTGAGCGCTGCAAACAAAGGCTTGCCGCCTTCGTGTGCCTACACTTTGACCCTTTGACCCGCTAGTCAAGCTAGGCAGCGGTTTATCCTTGACCCGTCAACACCCCAGACGGTACCTCAGACCCAGCAACCCCACGGCTGGCCTTTGTGTCGTCGTATACACGAACGACCGAATCCTTTGATCCTGCTAGGCGTTAGTAGGTCTACGCACGACCATACCAATGGCCACGCGTAACAAAAGAACTAAGCTACCTCCTCGTTCGGGTACTATCACATATGCCGCCCACCATAGCTTCTCCTAGAAACACTCGAACCACTGATCCGCGTTGGAACCCTCGAGAACCTCCGCGTACTTCGCACTCCGACTCCTCTGACACCACCGACGATCCCAACTGAGTATATTGGGACGAAGACCCCGACGAGCCTCTGTTAGACTCTGACGAAGAACTCGCTACTCACGACCTTGCCCATAGTTTTTCTGCCTCTGTGCAGATACCTCGCCCACAGACACCCCGGTCCCCGACACCCAGACGCCAGACCGGCCACATCTTTCCCCCGATCCCTCGCCCACCATTGCCCACTATGACTACTAAACCTCTTGAACTCCACATCGGCACCCCAGAAAAGTACGATGGCGACTACAGAACAGCCAAACAGTGGTTTGACTCCGTCGCTTTCTACCTCAATGTCAACGCAGAGGTATATACCTCCGACCCGAAGCGCATCGCTTTCGTGCTTTCCTACATGACTCGGGGTCCAGCACTCACATGGGCCAACACCTTTCGCTCCTCGAAGATCGCAGCCGATGGCTCGATTAATATGGGATCATGGTCCGACTTCCGCGACGCCTTCATTCTAGCGTTCAAACATTACGACACTACCAGCAATGCAATTGCCTGGCTCACCACTACCCACATGACCGCCACAAAGAACGGCGGATACTCCCCTTCGCTCACTAAGTATAATGCTCAGTTCCAGAATCATTACGCCATTGCCGGCATCACCGACAACAACGTCTTAATCGGCTATTGCTCAGCCGCTATCCCCGACACCCTCATGCGCCGTATCCTAGCTATGGAAATGGTCCCCACCACTGTAGAAGCTTGGTTGAAGAAGGCCGTCACCTTCCAAACCCACATAGAACGCGCTAGAGAAATAGCTGCTCAACACAAAACCCCCACTTGCCACACATACCACCAGTACACCACCCCCACCCCTGCCAAAGACTCTAACGCCATGGACGTTGACGCTGTCCACCTCCAGCGACTCACCCCCACTGAGCGAGAACAATGCTGCAAGGAAGGAGGATGTTTCCATTGTCGACAGAAAGGACATCGGGCCACTAACTGCCCAACATTTACCTCAAACTCTCCTAGGCCGAAGAAGGTTGTTCGGAGGGTCACAGAAGTGGAAGTCGAGGACGAAGAAGAAGTCCCTCGGCTACAAGAGATCGACGATGAAGAAACCAAGGTGTCTCGCATTGCCATTACCTCTCAGGATTTTTGAAAAGGAATGATGCCTCAATGTCATTAGTTCCTTTCATGTGTGCGCCTGTACTTGTATCAACATCCAAGAAATCAATGCGTATTCCCCTACAACTCATTGACCCCTCGCACACCATGAAAACCGTCGACACCTGCGCCCTCATCGATAGTGGCGCAGATATCAACTGCCTCGACTGGGACTTTGCCCGAAAACATCACCTTCCCCTCGAAAAACTCCCAACGCCTATCCCTGTTAATAACGTTGATCAAACTCCCAATGCTAAAGGAGCCATCCGATACACCACCTCTCTCTTCACAAATATCAATGGAATTGCTCAGCATGTGTGTTTCCACATCATGCACTGTGGGTCCGAGAACGTGATTCTCGGGACGCCTTGGTTACGACTTACGAACCCCTCCATTGATTGGATGTCACAAACAATCAATATCCCCGAAACGGTAGACGAGTCTACCTCTCTCTATCATATCCACGTCGCTGATCTCAAGTGACACAACAATGCCCAACCTCGAGCACCCCTTGCGAAACCACCACACCATGTCTTGGTCGAAACTGTCCCTGACCACACTCTCTCCACGTACCTTGATATGCCTGACGGAAACCTCTATGTCAGACGCACACTCCATGTTAATTCCTGCCAAAGAATTCTCAAGGCAGGATCCTGTTACCACCAGACACATCCGAAGCTCGTCGCCAAGCTTACCACTGCTACTGAACTCGCGGCTGCCGCCGAAAAGGCCAAACCAAAAGTCACACTCCCCAACACTTATAAAGACTTCACCTCTGTCTTCGCCAAAGAATCTGCCGACTCCCTTCCTCCCTCTAGACCCTATAACCACGAAATTAACGTCAAAGACTTATTCACTCCAAAGATCGGCAAACTCTACCTGCTTACCCCTGATGAAAAGAAGGCCACCGAAGACTTCCTCGACGAAAACCTTGCCACTGGCAAGATTCGCCCCTCAAATTCCCCTCAAGCATCACCATTCTTCTTCGTCAAGAAGAAAGACGGCAAACTCTGCCCCTGCCAAGACTATCGATACCTCAACGAACATACCGTCCGCGACGCCTATCCACTACCTTTGATCTCGGATCTCCTCGACAAACTCAAAGGCGCCCGTGTATTCACCAAGTTCGATGTACGCTGGGGATATAACAACGTACGTATCAAAGACGGACACCAATGGAAAGGTGCCTTCCTCACCCATAAAGGGCTCTTCGAACCCATGGTTATATTCTTCGGCATGACTAACTCCCCAGCAACATTCCAGCGTTTCATGAACGACTCCTTCCGCGACATGATCGCAGAAGGATGGTTAGTAATCTACATGGATGACCTTCTTATCTTCTCCCCAGATGATGCCACCCACACCGAATGCACTCGCCGAGTCCTTCAACGGATGACGGAACTCGACCTCCATCTCAAATTGGAAAAATGCCAATTTGCTGTTCCCGAAGTCGAATACCTCGGGATGATTGTCAAAGAAGGACAACTCGCTATGGACCCTGTCAAGCTAGATGGGATCGCCCAGTGGCCAACACCACAAAAAGTCAAAGACGTCCAATCCTTCCTAGGTTTCGCTAACTTCTACTGACGTTTCATACCCGGATATTCCAACATCGCCCGCCCGCTCATCGACCTCACCAAGAAAACTATGCCGTGGACCTGGGCCACTGCTCAGCAAACCGCCTTCGAGCAACTCAAAGAGTTGTTCCTTCGTAAGCCTGTTCTCTTCATGCCAGATATTTCTCGACCTTTTGCTATGGCCACCGACGCTTCCAAATATGCGTCGGGAGGTATCTTGTTACAAACAGATGCCAATGGGGATTGGCACCCCTGTTCTTATTTATCTCAATCTTTCTCTTCCTCAGAATGCAACTACGATATCCACGATCGGGAGCTCTTGGCCATTATATGCGGTTTCAAAGCCTGGAGGCAATACCTCCATGGCTCTCCCTTTCCTGTCAAAGTCTTCTCTGATCACAAGAACCTTACGTACTTCCGCCGCCCCCAAGATCTCAATTGCCGCCAAGCCCGCTGGCTCCTCGACCTCGCCGACTACAACTATAATATCACCCATGTTCCTGGCCCTCAGCTCGCTGGCCCCGATGCCCTCTCCTGTCGCCCGGACCTCCTTCCATGCGTTGATTCCGACAACATTGGTGTCACTCTTCTTCCCGACGCCCTCTTTGTCCGCCTCATTGATTCCGCCCTCTCCAACCACATAGCATCCGCCTCTGCCTCCGACGACCTCGTCCTTCACAAACTCCAGGAGCTAGACGGTTCTCTTCCTCCTGCCCTCTACTCCCACCTTGCCGATTGGCAATACTCTGACGGCGTCCTCCAGTATCAAGGACGCGTCTACATTCCTCCCGACTGTGACCTTCGTCGCGCTGTCATCCAGCGCTCCCACGACCATGACTCCGCTGGCCACCCCGGCTACCTTAAAACCCACCAGCTCGTTGCCACCGAATTCTGGTGGCTGGGCCTAGCCTCCTTTGTTCGCTCCTACGTTGACGGCTGTGCCGTGTGCCAGCGTAACAAGACACACACGCATCCTACCGATCCCCCCCTCGTCCCCATCCCTTCCTCATGCTCTCGCCCCTTCCAGCAGCTCTACTGCGACCTCATCACCGATCTCCCCCTCTCCGGAGGCTTTGACTCCTTATTGGTCGTGGTGGACCATGGCCTTACTAAGGGGGTAATTCTTTGCCCCACAAAGAAGACCATCACCGCCGAAGGTATCGCAATGCTCTTTTTCCACAAAGTCTACCTCCATTTTGGCCTTTACGAGAAAGTCATCTCCGACCGTGGACCGCAGTTTGCCTCTGCCTTCGCCAAAGAACTTGGCCATCTCCTCAACTACGATCTCTCCCTTTCTACCGCATACCACCCCCAAACTGATGGCGAAACCGAACACGTCAACCAGGAAGTCGAGACGTATCTCCGCATCTACTGCAGAAACCACCCTTCTACTTGGTCCGATCACATCTCCCACGCTGAATTCACCCATAATCACTGCCTCCATTCCATCACCGGCAAATCCCCGTTTTACCTCATGATGGGGTATGAACCCCGCACTCTTCCTTCGGTAATAGCCGAAACCAACATCCCCACCGTCGAAACCCGCCTCAAGGAGCTGACCGCTCTACGAGAAGAAGCCCTCGCATCCCATGAACTTGCACGACAAGTCATGGCATCCAGGTCTAAGTCGAAATTTGTGCCCTTTGAGAAGGGACAGTGAGTTTGGCTAGAGGCCCAGAATCTCAACAGGTCCGTTCTAGATCCGAAGTTCGCCACAAAACGCGAAGGCCCCTTCGTCATCTCCGATGTCATATCACCCGTCTCCTATCGTCTCCGACTCCCATGAATGTGGAGAATTCACAACACATTCCATGCTTCTCTCTTATCGCCCTATCGCGAAAATGACGTACACGGCCCGAACTTCCCCACACCGCCCCCGGATCTTGTTGAAGGACAAGAGGAATATGAAATAGAATGAATCATACGGCATCGAGGTATGCCGTCGGCCTGTCAATACCTGATCCGATGGAAAGGGTACTCTGCCGAAGAAGAGTCCTGGGAACCCGAGCGGAATCTGAAACATTCGTCGGAGTTACTAGAAGATTATAAAAGACGACACCCCTGCGCTTTCTCCCTCTCGCCCACTCACCCACCACGCCGCAAATAAACCCTCTCCATCTACTTCTCATGGCCATTGAATTCTCCAATGTCGACACCCCTGCAGCCGCACCATCCACCAACCCCAGCATAGTCCGTCTTCCCTCTGCCGACCCCGAGAGGGTCTCTCCTACTCACCCCGCCGCCCCGCAGCCTGTCAACTTTGCCACTCTTGTTGGCAATGTTCCCCAGTCCCACGTCTCCCCCGTCTCTGGCAGGATTCAATCCTCGCCATCGTTTACGCCTCCGCCCCATCGGGAACCTTCTCCCGGACCTCCCTCGTTCTTAGGAGTACACCGCCCCCACCTCGTCCGAGCACCTAGCTCCGACTCCCTCGTCACCCATTCGGGATGGGACTCTCAAGTTCCAATAGATGTTTCGACCCACCGCCACACTGGCAGAATCCGGGAAGAGCGGTTTACCAATGAGCATTATGTTCGTTTCCATTCACTTATGTCTGACGACCGCCTTCGGGTCCCTATTAGTGTTTATTCCTCCGATGGCTTGCCCATCTTTACTTGGTTCAAATCTGCGATGCAGCTGAATCACATCGCTGCCTTTGTCTCAGGCTCTGGTCTGGTATTCCCTCACACCATGCTTGGCAGGACCATGCAGGACTTCATTTACCATGCGCACTACCAGTTGTACTCCCATGCCTTTCAGATGGGCTACGATAACTTCCTCCTCGACGTCGATAACCATTTCTGAGACCTTGCCGCCGCGGGTTGAGGACTTGGGAACGAAGTCCTGAGGGACGGATCTCCCATTCACAGGCAGACGCTCAACGACTGGTGGACCGGTCGAAACGGCAGAGATCGCGTCTACCCTGGACATCCTCGTTTCAACCAGCAGTGCTTCCAATGCCACTGCCTTGGCCACACCCAGCTCTCCTGCCAGCAACATGTTTGCATAGGATGTCGTCAACGAGCACCAGGCCACTCTCTCGCCCACTGTCCAGGACCCTCTCGCCCTCTCGCCTCCCGTCTTACCTCTCCCCGTGCCCAGTCCTCTTCTACGTCCACGCCTCGTTGCCCCCAAGCCACGTTCTGGAACGGGCAAATCGTCCGTCGAGCCACACCCTGTCGCACCTCCCGCCAGTCTTCCTCCTCCTCTTCTCAACAATCCTATCATCCAGCACTGTCCTCACCCCGCGCCCCCTCACCCTACGAAGATGGAGATGAACTGGACAATGTCGGGTATGCCAACATCACTGGCTCCCCGGGACCCACCTTTAGGGACTTGTAAGGAATCCTTGCCGTAGCTTCGGGTTACTAAGGGGGTAATGTTACGATTCGCTCGCAGGATGAACGCTTTTTCCTTACTTTCTCTTTCAGACTAATACGTTTCATTTCTCACGCTTAACCACACTCCTTCCATGTCATTCTACGACATTCCATACATCTCGTAAGTGTGCTTATTCCTACACCACGCAGGTACTCTTTGTCTTCTGATCTTCTCACGCCATATGCACCGGCCCTTAACATCTCTTTCTCTTGCGTGGTTTTGCTATTGGTCTTCTATTTCTAACGCCGCTTACCACGCTGGCCCTTAACCTTTGTGACACGTAACTGTCATGTTTCCACTTCACTATATAAACCCTTCAACAGGGCCTCTAAAGGCTTTCTCCTTAGCTTAGTTCTACCTACGGCTTGTCGCCTAGTTAGTGCTAGCAATCCACCCTTGTTACTTCTTGCGTCTTCACTCTACCATTAAGTGAGCGCTGCAAACAAAGGCTTGCCGCCTTCGTGTGCCTACACTTCGACCCTTTGACCCACTAGTCAAGCTAGGCAGCGGTTTATCCTTGACCCGTCAACACCCCAGACGGTACCTCAGACCCAGCAACCCCATGGCTGGCCTTTGTGTCGTCGTATACACGAACGACCAAATCCTTCGATCCTGCTAGGCGTTAGTAGGTCTACGCGCGACCATATCAATGGCCACGTGTAACAACGAGCCTTTATTAGACTCAGATGAAGAACTTGCTACCCGCGACCCCACCCACAGTTTTTCTGCTTCCGTGCAGATACCTCATCCCCAGACACCCCCGTCTCCAACACCCAGACACCAAACCTGTTGAGCAGTATATGCAGGA
>JBBPTX010001167.1:0-12040 GCA_038094595.1 Pulveroboletus aff. annulatus | reverse complement strand
GTGTGTCCGTGTCTTCGATGCGGTCTTCGGGATCCAGAGGTTCCTGTGGGGCTCGTCAATGTCGTCTTTCGAGTCAAGGCAGTTTCAAGTCGAGGAACGATTGACTCGGACACCACAACTGAAGTTCAAGCTAATCATATGTGAAATCACGCGTGAAGGTGGAAGCCATGGAATCTCCCGCAACAGAAGGGCGTAAACCGCGGGATGATAAGCCTTAGATGGTGACGGACAAGCTGCACCAGTGTATGATCATCTCACCCTTTCTTCTCGCAGGTCACGGAACAGTTCAAGAACCTGGACCTGAGGAAGCGCGATGGGCAGCAGGCTATTTTTACAGCACCCAACGAGCGCCAACGAAAGGTCGCGTTTCAGGTGAACAATAAATTACCGTCGGCGATGGTTTTTCGTAATTCCGTTGTTACGCTGGCAAGTACCATAAACAAATTTCTCATAGGAGTTTCTGGGCTTCTTCACTCCTTCAAGTTGGCGCTCACGCTCATTTCATTTTGTTCGAGGGAACAATGGATGGAGAAGCTCAAACACTGCGCAATGGCCTGAATCGTGGTCCTTCATAGCCTGGTTATAATATGTCGAGCCATTCCCTTATGGTCCGAGGTGACATATTCTCAGTCCTGGCAAACTCTGATGTAGATAACACCTCCTTTGGGACTTCGTGGGAGACACGGATGATTTACATAACGTAGGTTTCCGCGCCGGTCGGCGTAATCCCTCATTTGATATTATCGAGCTCCCTCTTGCTGTAACAGTTGTGCTGGCATCATGCTCAATGTAATGCCTTGTGGCTCCTCATCAAATTCCTGTGGCCGCCTGCGTCTATGTCCGCTATCATATATAATTCCCTGACCAACCGCATCAGCTATAAAACTGGGTTCGTTTCTGAAATACTATCTCGTTACTCACTGTTTGACAATACTTGGTAGAGCGCTTTCATGGCTTCCGCTCTGCAACAGGAGATCACCGGCGCTCGGCTGACCGACTGCACGGCACGTACGTTTGTCGAACCTTCTAGTTGGGCCTGCACTGAACCGGTTGATCTCAATACGTTTTCCAGTTGCAATCCTTACCACTGTCGGATATGATTGCAGTAAGTAATCGACATTATACGCATTTCACGATTAAAAACCCGAACTTTGTCAGTACTCACGTTCTCGCAAGAGGTATGTTATTTCGACACGATGCAGAGGAATTTGTTGATCTGACGATATTCGCACAATTAACATTGCAGGTAGAATATATATGGGTGAGTGACTGTTTGTTCCCTGAGAGTCATGTTCTGATTCACTGCAGAACAAGCCCTGGATGCACGTGTCCACTGCATACGCTCTAGTGTGTATCCTTGTCCCAATATCACAGAGTCAACTCATCAACGCCCTAGGCTCGTTATTCTGGACTATGCTATATCACGTACGTTGATCTGTCCTTCGACAGAGTGACTAATCGTGACTGGCTCACTAGAGCGGCGTTCTTGAGTGCCTTGGTTTCTTGAAATTCCAAGTTTGGTGAACTGATCCAGTTTGGTCCAAGTAAATGTATCTTTCGTGTCCGGCTCTGCGAAGGTGATATATATACTGCTGATACATTTGGATAATACTAAGAAAACTTCCACCAGGTGTATGTGTCTATGCCGTGTCTTTGTCTCAACAATTGATATCATTTCTGATGGGGTGGTGGTTAAATCACAATAGTTGTATGTGCATCCATAGTGTTTTCAACGTCACTGTAACGAAGGAGTTTTTCAAAGGTCAAGTTGCCTATATTATTGAAGGTTGGGCTATCCTCATTTTCCTTGGTGCTGCAGATCGTAAGTTTTCATGTTCACATATAGCGGAATGGATTACATTGGTAGTTTCAGTGGTCATGATCTTCCGTGTCTGGATATTGCACAAGAAGTCGATATTCATCCTCTATCCCCTCTTGGCCTTCTATGGTATTGAAATCGTTCTGATGTTAGTTAATTGTATAATCGAAGCCGTGAACTTGTCCATGGGTGCGTGCCAAACAGTTTCATACCACGACCATTATAGAATGAAATATCTGTCCAATCATATAGCACTGATCTTTCGTCGAGTTGAAGTACTTAATTATTCATTTTGTACATATCAAAGTGCTTCCTCTTTGGAACCTTGGATCAACGGCGCTATAGGCATCGCACAGATCATTCTTGGCGGATCAATGTGTCTACTCATCGCCGTCCAACTCATCAGGCAGTCGCTTCAAATGTACAGAGCCAGAAGATGCTTTGAACCAGGTCGCTACGCAAGCCTTCTCTCGAGCGAAGGCATGTACTACTTTCTAGCGTATGTCCACATCTTATCTTCCATTTGTTCCGACGCCGATGATGAACAGAATGCTGTTGTTTTCGCTTTTCACTGTACTGGGTGCCTTTAACGTCGCACCGAACGTATGGTGGTATCAACTACTGTATCCGATACTGTACTTGGTGCCCGTGTTTACACTCGCCCCTCGGTTCATCTTGACTTTACGAAAACTTTATGATCGTGTTCCTGACGTCCCCGAGAGCGATCCCGATTCGCAACTCGGCTTCTCCTCCGTGGATAGTAACCGTGCTGAAGCCTGGACAACCAAGACTGGGGAGGATGAAGAAATAGAGGCGGAGAAGGAGATGTGCGTTGCTGGTCCTAGTCGCTCGCTGGTGTGACTCGGATGAGGGTGGGTTGTGTCCTTCACTATTCCCAGCAACCTCGTTCGTTCCTTTTGTGTTCGCTACTGGTCAGTGGGATCACTGGCACGTCGTTCTATGCATACTATTCGTACTAAGTTATGACGTGGACCCGGGCCGCTAGCAAGTGGACAGCCTATGATTGGTATTGATACTTCTCCAGCTGGCATCCGTTCAAATATTAGAAGAAAGGCGCCAGACCCCTGAGACATTTTATGATCTCATCCGACAACGACTCGCATTAAGCGATTCACTCGATACATTCGTGCTCTGGAATTATGACTTGGGCAACCGGAGACGAAATGGTATGATCGAAACAATACCACTGTAGACCAGCAGTCGGATATGAGCATAGATTTCCAAGGGTCCACCTGGAAGGAACGGGTGGGTTCTGCGAATCCTCGGCTTGATCATCGATGGGACTAATATTGCCCCACGCACAACCGTCCGGAAACGACATGCACCGGGAGATGCAACTTACAATCAGAGGGTCATTCGTAGCAAGTCGCCCCAATCAACCCGTCTGCCAGGTAAATCCATAGGCCACCAATGAAATTTCCCTAGAAAATGTCAGTGCCATCGAGTCCTGAGTTGAGGCTCACGCCGAGGATTGCATCAGTTCACGGCAAATCGTCTCATAGCGAGCAGAACAGAGATGTATTCATTTCTTTTTCCCTGAAGACTTCCCCTTGTTCTTGGAAAACGACTTGCCCTCGAACCCAGGCCGCGACTTCCCACCTTTCTCTTCTCGTTTCGTCGCTCATTCCGCATGGCAATGTTATCAGACCGCTTCTTTTGCTTGGCGGCCATCGACGCCGTCACGTGTTCCTTCCTTTCCTCCCTATCCGAATCGTCAGTCGTCGCGATGCAATAAATAGCTGCTGAAGCTCACCATTTCTTTTTGCTACGTACTTTCTCTTTTTCTTTCCGTTTGATCGCCTTTTTGAGTTGACCTTCACTGTCCCTGACCTTGACGCCTTCTACACGCGCCTCAGCCTTTTCCCAACGTTCGCGATCCTCCACCGTCTTGCGTTTTTCCTCTGGGAGGGCCGCTAGCTTCTCCTTGCGTGCTGTGACCTGTGTGAGCGCTTGTGAAGGATTCGACGCAGTCTTGAACTGCGTCGCTTTTTTACTCGTGGAACCAGTGATTGCAGAGAAAGCCACGTTCGTGAGTGGGCCGTCGTGGTATCCTGACGGATTGGACGTCCCGGGCACATCCGCTACCAGAAGTTGGTTCTACGAAACGTGGCAAATAATATACCCTGCTTGGAATATAGCAAACGGACGCACCTGTCTGCTCCTTGAATCACCCCCTCCGTCTCTCTCCTTTTCCTTTTCTTTCGTCCTGCCCTTTTTGCCCTCTGCCTCGGCCCTCTTCCGTTCCCTCGTCTCTTTTCTCCGCTTCTCGCGTAATGCAGCACGCTGTTTTCGGCGCTGTTCGAGGAGCTCGTCGCGATCGCCTGGTTCGTCGTTCTGTGTGGTAGAATGTCGTAGTGCAGCTATGCGGGCGTGTAGCTTATCCCTCAGCACTGCTATGCTCTCGAGTTGGGATATTGGGACCATCTCTTCGCTGGAGTCGCCACCGTCCTCTGAGTTTTGTAGACCGTCCATGTCCATAGTATCGTCGACGTCTTTATCTTCACCGTTCGAGTCGTCAGAGGTAGGTGCTTTCTGTTTTCCTCTGCGGTTCGTGTCGGTGGCATCGGTCTGTTTTCGTGGACGTTCGCGTTCAAGCGCTGCCTCGTTTTGAATTTCAAGGATCGATTTTGATTCGCGGGATCGAGCTGGAAAAAAGGGCAATGCACACATAGAATGGCAAATCTCGCGTTGAACAGAGATCACACAGCACCTTTTCACGTCGAGCTTTCTTGGACGCCTCCTTCACCGCCTGCTTTAGCGCCTTTTTTTCTTGCTGTTGGAGACGGCCGGCTAGGTGCTCTGTCCTGTGGTGCTTGTCTCGTTCGATCACTCGTATGGACATGCGTGCATGGCCCTTTGGGCCATGCTGACTAATGCTGTGCCTACACCGCCTCGGTCTGGCCTGCTCCGGTCCCCCTACTCCACTGTGTTTTTGGTATTTGCTCGGTACCTGTCTTGTTTCGAATACGAAAATGTCATTCCCAGATGCAAACACCCACCTGGTCTGCATTGTCATCCTTGACCAAATAGTATTTTGGTGGAATGAGTTTGAGTAGGGACTCAAAGGTGTCGTTGTGGGTTTCGACGGATGTGCGGAGGACGTCGAGGGGGGTGGGCACTGGCAGGGTATTTGGACCAACGAGTAGATTGCCTTAGGTAATCAGAAATGCTTTAGTCTCTGGACCACTGGACCAGTCCCGGCGATCGGCAAGAATAAGCAGATTGCAGGGGGGTTGTATAGCTGATAATCAGGTATAAGTAGCACAGATTATCGACTGTCGATCATGCTCTAGTGTTCAAGTCACTACCAATTCTTGGACCATACATCGACCAGTGGCTGGCTCAGATTACTGTCCAGTTGTATGCATATTCGTTTACACCTTGTGCTCTGTCAAGAAAACGTCAAACATTCTTCATGGATGTCCAAGTAGATCGCAGTGGATATCATTGACGTGGCATGCAATGACAGATAAGACTATGGGTCTGCAGACGGATGAGGGGGGAACAGGAGGGCGTGTCGCCAAATCAAAGCTTGACGGAATCCTTGACGCCCTGGCGCTTGTTCACCTCTATGGGGAGCATCAACGCCACTTGGTCAGCCACTGCAATACAATATTGATCATCCCTCCATCCTTTCGCGACGTCTCCCCAGCCAATTTCAGAAGGTGCTGTCCAGATTTCGATCCTCTCATTATGGCGCGAGTTGGGTTCACTCTGGAACCGTGATTCGCAGTACATACCGACCGTGCGTGTGGAATACTTGTCCGATGATGGTATCCTGGCCTTGAACTCTATCGACATGGTAACGGTAGGGAACCAACTGCAAGAGGCATTTCAATCAACAGATTGCCTTGCACTCGAGATACTCACCAGTTTCTCTTCCCCGCACCTCCCGGAAGTAAATGTGGCATATTTTCAAAGGAATCGCAAAAGAATGCGATAGAGGATGTTGTGAGTTTGTCATCTTTGTGAGTGAGCTCGATCCAACCACCCGACTCGATGCCTCCACCTCCAACTGACTCAGAGGTGGCTCTCGTTGAACTGTTGGGATCGTTATGGCTCAACAAGACAGTATCAGCAGACCATTGGGCCTCCATCCTCTTCGCCCATGGTAACCTGACCGCAGACACTGTACTCGGGTGTGAATGCAGCGGAACATGGCGGGCATAAGGGGATGGTGGTGCCAACACGTTTACCTGGCCAGACTTGGAGGGAGAAAGATCACCAAAGATGAGATGGGCAGTAATCTTGGTGGTTCCCTTGAGGTTAGAAAAGATTAATCGACGACAGAGGGATAACGCCAAAGTATAAAAATGCAGGACTAACCTGTTGTACGAGTTCCGCAACAAGATTGGTGAACGTCTTGCCAGATTTGAGCAGCTTCACCTGGACATGGCCAAGGGCGACATTGGTAGCACGAAGAAAGTGTGCACTAAGGTGTACAGGATCTGGATGAGCAGATCCGGACTGGTAGTGAATGCAAGCTTCGATAATGACGCCCAAGGAGTAACCTAGGGCATCATTGGGTAAGAAGGGCGTGTAGTGCAATCGGACGCACACCTCCGTGTGGGATACTATCGGTGGCAACTGTGAATCAAGTTGCACGGGTTGTCAAGTAACTTACGCTACAATGGCCCATGCACGATCCAGCTCGCAGCGGTAATTGGCGGTTCCGTCTTTGCTGTCGGACTGCAGCGAGACCTGTACAGCCTGTCGGAGGGATGGCATAGAACGAGTCAATGATCAACTTATGTAAGACGCTGAGCATGTGCATTGTTTGTTTCTAGATCCCACCTCAAGCTGCAGTATGCAAGTTTCGAGACCGTCGAGACTGACCGTATTCATGGTATCGTTGAATCTAGTCATGATTATGGAGGTACCTGGCCAATTTTCCAGACACGCATTTGTCTCGGCCCAATGCTTACCTCGTTGAATCACGATATAGGTGATGTCACTGGCGGCGCAACCTCACTGTCTATATCCATCAGTACTGAAACGGACTGTAATATTTGAGCGGGAGAATTTATCAAACATATCGCTCAATCAGGATGAGATGGGGTAATTCCAAGCCTGGATGCCTAGGCCGGTGGCCTTGGTCCACCTCGCATACACCCTTCAGTCGCAGTGGATCTTCTCATAGGCATCTTGCACTGCGGCTGCAGCCGGCTTGAGCTCACATCCTCAGACGTTACAATCCATTACGGTACTCGGTCAAGTCGGATGCGTCACGAGGTGTAGGAGCAAGTGGAGACCTGATCGATCTTGCACGTCGCAATTGATCATACTAGTCCAAGTCTTAAGAATAGTACTCATTTCTTCGCTCCTGTCCATGATTTATTGTAAGCGTTTCTTCTCTATATCCAAACACCATACACATGACAGAATCAATTTGAAACTGAACGTCAACACTAAATTTCCTGTGGTAAAGTTTACACGACCTTCAGATGAATGAAGTAAAATGCGAAAGTACATGCACTATGAGAATGGGCATGGTGAATACTTGTCTTCTATGCCCGCGTACTCGTCCAGCCACCATTGAAGCTTTTTAGTAAACTGCTTATGGGTAACCTTCGTATGCTCCAGACTCAGTTCTCCTGCACCTGAGCGCCGACTGTCGATGAACAGCTGCCATGACTCTTCCAAAAGATCGACGATGGCCTGTAATAAATCTAGTTCTTTCCAGTTTTTCACCAAACACTCCTTCGACGAGGGGCAGTCATCGAACCAATCAGAACCCGTCTCCAGGCTGAGCCAACGGTGCTTGAGTGCTGCGGCATGCTTTGTGTCATCCTCTGCCCAAAATACAAACGTCGAAGGCCAGTGTTTCATGTGCGGAAGACGCCCAGATCCACGAGATTGAACGAATCCTTGTCTGTCGGCTTCCTTCAACTCCGCCTCTGGCAACGGCCCTGCATAACTGAAAAAGAAGAGGGTCAAGACATAGAGAAACGACTCTATGTCGTCGTAATACGTATGGGTTCTGCCTTCGAGAACATTGAACGACATGTAGGGTGTTGTACCCTTGAAATATTTCCGATATCAGAGACATACAATAAGCAGGAGAATTATTACGCACTGTACGAAGGGCTTTCTGCGGCAGAGACCCATCCGCAGGTATCGGAGATGGTGGCTTCAAGAATTGCTTGATATCGTGCCGATCGCGCGTTTTCTTCACTGGCTTCTCTTGTTGACGTAGCGTAGCCATGTCGAAATCTATCAAGTATCCCCTTACTGAGCCAGGCCGAAGTGCGAGTACGATATTGTTCTCGCTGATGTCACGATGTAAAATACCGAGAGAAATCAGATATTCATGGCCTATTGTTCCGTGAGTGAGAGTCCGTGCCAATGTGTGCTGACGTACCGAGCAGTGCCCCGTGCAGTCCTCTCACGAAATCGTGAACCCCCCAGAAATATTCCACTGGCCGCTTCAGCTCAGACGTGGTGATAGTCAACGTATGATTCTCGACAGGAAATCCGCATAGATCATCTCCAAAAAATCCCCTGATGGTTTCCAGAGTCGTGCATGGTTTGCCCTTCAAAGGTTCTTTGATGACCCTCAACAATTTTCAGTACACTATGCCGTATCGAGGATTCGTAACTCACCTGATCGGTACTACGACATTATGACAGTCCTCCCGGCTACTTCTACTCGTCAATTTGTCCATGACTTCTTGTGGCTCTTCCGCCCATTGTAGATCCTGCCATGACACCTTCAGAACGAGAAGCACAGGCTTCTTGCTGTTAAAAGTGCAGAAAACCACCGTTCCTCGCCCGCAAATAGAGCCAGACGTAAAAAGTAGTCCCACGCACATGTGCCCGTACACCTCCGTGGGCACAAACACCACCCGCTCAATCTTTGCCCGCTTCAAAGAATTTTCTTCCTCCCTATCCGACTTGGAATGGTCCACCTCCTTGTGCTTCCTCTTGTTAGCGGGCGAGGCAACACTAGACCTGAGATCATGTCGGGAGCTCGAAGGTGCGGGGCTCCCGGCCTGGATCTGATCTGTGAGGTCTTCATTGGTAATGCGAGCCTCGGTGGGTCTAGCCTGAATGGCCTCGTCGGCAGGTGCCCGCGCCGCTGGCTGGACTGGGTATCGGCTGGATGCTCTCCGCTTTGTCAGAGACGAATTATTATCCAGGTTTGTGGCGGACGAAGGTAAATCGATCGCAGATGGAGGTGCGGTACCCATGTGGGGGTAGCAGTGTGTGGTGAGTATTGAAAAGGATATGGTTGAGGGTGGCACTTAGCCGGGGGCAGTGTGAACGATGCATTTAAATAAGTATCTGAGCTGACGTGTTTCGAAATTCCGTGTTGTGTCCACAGTGGATGGTAAGCAATTATTCCATAATCATGATGCGTTGATGACAATGACAAATTGTTTCCGATCAGCTCACCTGTAGACAGATGTCTTCTATCTGATAAGGTGATCTGGTACTGCCAGTGGATTACACGTGCGATCTACTGTGCCTCTGGCAAAAACCTCGTCAGTCTGAATAACACGAGCCGATTGCAATCTCATCGCCTCTAGGTCCTTGTGCCTTCAATGCCAGTGCCTACCATCAGTACTACTAGTGCCCACTGCCCAGCCCAGCTAGCTTCGGGACACTCCGAATCACCACGACTCAGACTCTGGTTCTCTCATCCGCAGGACAAACCATGAGGGTGATTTATGCACCTTTGGAACAAAATCGACCCTTCGAATGGTCCAGATTCTCATCGCGAAAGTAGTAATAGGCCTGGAGCGTGATTCGGAATAACTTAAGTGTAGCCGAGTCGGATGACTTCGGCAGTTGGACTCGAGCCAAAAACCACCGATGACTTGTCCTACCACAGTACGTTGTCTTGATCCCAGTCCCGCGTTCCAAGGCCCTGGAAGCCATACACGTGCACATTCTACTCTCCACACGATTCTGTTCGTACGCACATATGGTTCATTATACACACTACTCTTTGATAAAAAATGCATACGGTCCAGTCGATTTAAGAGTAAACACTACCATCGAATTTTTTCCTGGCTGGACCAGTAAAGTTTACATGAACCTCGAGGTGAATTGTGAAGCAATGATGCAAGAAGATATGTACTACGAGAATGGGCATGGTGAGTACTTGTCTTCTATGCCCGCATACTCGTCCAGCCACCACTGAAGCTTCTCAGTAAACTGCTTATGGGTAACCTTCGTATGCTCCAGACTCAGTTCTCCTGCGCCTGAGCGCCGACTGTCGATGAACAACTGCCACGAGTCCGTCAAAACTCGGACGATAGCTGTCAGTAGGTCCGGTTTTTTCCCCCAGTTGTCCAGTAAACGATCCCGTAGGTCGTCATCAAGCCAACCAGAACCTCTCTTCATGTTGAGCCAACAGTTCTTGCGTTCTGAGACACTCTTTGTTTCGCCCTCTGCCCAAAACACAAACGTCGGAGGCCAATGTTTCATGTGCGGAAGACGCCCAGATCCACGAGACTGAACGAATCCTTGTCTGTCGGCTTCCTTCAACTCCGCCTCCGACAACGGCCCTGCGTAGCTGAAAAAGAAGAGAGTCAAGACGTAGAGAAACCACTCTATGTCGTCGTAATATGTGTGTGTTCCCCCTTGGAGAACATTGTATGACATGTAGGGTGTTGTACCCTTAAAATATTTACAGTATCAGGGCCATGTTACACGCCTAGAAAACTAGGCAAATGGTACGTACCGTGCGGAGGGCTTTCTGGGGCCGAGACTCATCTGCAGGTATTGGAGTGGAGCGTTTGAAGAAATCGTCGAAATCGTCAACATTGCGTATCTTCTCCACTGGACGCTCTTGTTGACGTAGCGTAGCCATGTCCAAATCTATCAGGTATCCCCTTACAAGGCCGGGGCGAAGTGCGAGTACGATATTGTTCTCGCTGATATCGCGGTGTAGAATACCAAGGGAAGTCAGATATTCGTGGCCTGTTATTCCGTGAGTAATACGTTCCTTGGAAAGGCATGTCGACGTACCAAGCAGTGCGCCCTGTAGTCCTCTGACAAAGTCATGAACCCCCCAGAAATATTTCACTGGCCGCTTCAGCTCAAAAGTGGTGGTAGTCAACGCGCGATTCTCGACAGGAAATCCGCATAAGTCGTCGCCAAAAAAACCCCTGATAGTTTCCAGTGTCGTGCATGCCTCGCCTCTCAGAGGCTCCTTGATCATCCTCAACAAATTTCAGTATGACATGCCGTACCAAGGATTCACGACTTACTTGATAGGGACCACGACGTTCTCACCATCCTTCCGACCCTTACTACTCATCAATTTATCCATTACTTCCTGTTGCTCCTCCGCACGTTCCAGATCTTGCCATGACATCTTCAGAGCGAGAAGGAGTGACCTATTCTCCTCGTCGTAAACACAGCACACCACTGTGTCTCGCCCGCGAATGGAACCGGACGTAAAAAGTAGTCCCATGCATATGTGTCCATACACCTCCAGGGGCACAAATGCCACCCTCTCAGTCTTCGCTCTCTTTGAAGGATTGTCTTCTTCATCGTCTGAATGGTCCACCTCCTTGTAGCTCCTCTTGTTAGCGGAAGTAGCAACGCTAGACCTCAGATTATATCGGGAGCTTGAAAGTGCCAGGTCCCCAGAGTATTGGATAGATGTGCTAGCATGAGTTACCCCAGTCGACGTAGCCTTGCTCTTTGCCACCGTTGTCACAACTGCAGGCTTTCTGTTCGTTTTCGGTGTTGTCAGCATGCAAAAAACCTGTTCTTGCCGGAGCTTCACGTCCGGGTTTTGCCCCAGATCCTCTCCATCCGCCAATGCGAGACCAAGCAAAATTCGAACGAATTCAAGACAGCCACGCCCACTCGATAGATTCAGCTCCACCCGTTCTGTCCCACTCGGATCTCCTCGAAGAAGAGCAACCTGTCCGCTCGACACCGTCATTGCTGTCACGAAATGCACCCATGGCTGCGCCCGCCTGATTCCTCTTGCGTATCGGTGCACCTGTTTGAGGCCCGATCTCTGGTCAGAGCTCTTCGACTCCCCGACCAGACGCATCGCCGTGAAGTTGACATACTCCTCGTCAACAGTCTTCAAGTCGTCCGAGAATGCCTCGATTGGCAGAAGTAGGAAGTCTGGACGCATGTCCTCGCCATCTGCCTCATACGCCAATGGGACCGCGTGTTTCTTATCCCTCGGGGCTGCGAAACGATGGTTCCGCCGGTGGTTCGAATCAAGGT
>JBBPTX010001166.1:0-12069 GCA_038094595.1 Pulveroboletus aff. annulatus | reverse complement strand
GTAGTCGTACGGCTTCAACAAGCCTGCTTCGTACTTGCTTCGGATGACACGGTTCAATCGTTCGTCTCTTGAGCCGGATTCTTGATCCGCTGCAGTCAAGAGGAACTGCTCTGTTTTGCTGGCTGATGGTAGAAGTGGGGGCGTTGGCTCTTCTGATGGGGCGGGCCGCGGTTCGGCCGTCGCATTGCTGATCGGTTCTGCAGCAGGCGTTGGTTGGCTGACGTACGTTGTGCCGACACTATCCGTCGCGGGGTCAGGGTATGCTGGCGCCGACATGAGGGATGATGTAACGGTCTGTGGCGACGTAAAAAAGGACCCGTCGTCAAGCGTCTCCAAGAAGTCGCTAGTGCACAAGGCCGTCATTAACATGGCTCTTCTCGGATTACCAAGTACGCACGTGAGAACGGAGAACTCGTTGCCTAACGTTTCTGGCTGGTAAAGGAATGCGTTCTGCGATACGTTGATGGGCCAAGGTGGGTTTGGGGACTGCTGTAGCGTCGTACTCCCGTAGACCGTTTCTGTGTGCGTGTGACGTCGTCGATGATGGCCGAACAATATAGAGGGTCACGTACGGGATATCGACCTCGACGTTTCTGCAGGTGGGGCCGAATCCTGCTTGTTCTTTGGTGGGCGTTGTTCGTCGTGGCACAAGTGGCCGATTTCACGCTTGATGCTGGTAAATAGCAAGTCGGTGAACACCTTCGAGTTTGACACCAAAGATCGCACGCACCAGCGCTGGCATGGCCGGCCCTCGTCGCACGTCATATGGCTGCGACGGCAGTAGAGACACGCATGGTTGACTTTACGCCGTTTTGTGGTCTTCTTCTTCTTGCCTGCGTCATCGTCGGTCGTGTCGAGATCTGGCCGAGTTGCGTTCATGGTTCCATACGGATGTGTAGGGTAATTGGCCATGGTACGACGAACTTATTGGTCGCACTGATGAAGACGCTTTTCAGAGGACGTGCGTATAAAAATGGGAGGGGTTTCAGATAGGTCTAGAAGTGATGTGATCGCTCGGCTCCACCTCAAACAGGCTGAGCGTCTTGACAGCGTGGTTTCTCAAGCAAGTCACAGACAGACCCCGACCACCCGTGCACACGGCCAAAACGTCGTCCATAGCATCGCCCACGAGGCCACGTAAACGTACAAGCCAGCATAATATGTCAAATTTTACATCTTTATCATGAGATACAGCAAGGTCGGGCAACCGTGACGGAGCAGTGGCACATGGCGCAGCGTCATGCGGGCATGACAAGCAAAGGTGGCATGCCTTTCGAATCCCCCTTCGCTCCAGAGCTACGGTGTTTACCCGACGCGGCCGACCTACCGGTGAGTCGGTGACCGTTGACCCAAGGGCTGCAGGCATTCCATGTCCCGGCCCGGTCGCGGTCCGGTTTCGATGTTTTCTACAGAGCCCACCCTTGTACGGTGATTAGCAGGTGCGGAGAGACGGAACGTACTACGTCCCCAACTCGATGAAATGATTTTCGGCAGATCCCTCGGAGTAGTCCCTCCGAGGTTTCACAATCGACCTAGGTATCCATCGGTCATCCGTGCAGTTGAGGTGAACAAAACCGTTGCGAGGCAACTCGCTGATTCTTCGTCCCATTAAACCACAGTTGGGGGAGCTGGGTCGATACGAACTTCGAAAGTGACATCTTCGAGTTCCAGAATGCCCACCTTGAGTGTGGCGGCGAAGAACATTTTTCTTTAGTTTCCTGGTCAGCAAGCCAAGACCCGCAGAATAGATTCACATCGTGAGGTTATATGGAAAGATCGAAACACAGCGTCCGATAGCAGACTTACCGAAACGGTACCCATGTCTTTACATGACCAGTCCCCAGGAAAGCACAAGCTGCTGAGAAAAAACCCGGAAAAAAATTGAAGCGGGCTATATATTGAGCGTACCTAGTGACCAATGGAGTGCCGCCAGACCAAGCATGTTGAAACTCACCGTTACCACCAGCGTTCGTCGTTCCTGCAACGGCCTCGGCATCTACGAAAGAAGGCTCATGGCCATAGGTCGTCGTGTAGGCGCTCGTCACTTGACGACCGCCACCTCTCCTGCAATTAACTCCGGAAGGCGATCTCCATATCTGCCCCAACCATTCGGAACGTCAACCAAACGGATCGGGAGCTATAACAGAAAAAGCATGCAAGCCGGTGAGATATGGCGAGCAGTCCTGTGGACCGTCCTATGAGCTTGAACTCCTGGAATGATAGATAATCTCACAAACGGTCGGGCAATTTGTATATCTCGAGCGAGAGAACTTTGACGGAGACAAGGCATCCCCGAGGACGTGGGCAGCATGAAGTATCGCCATATGGTATGTATACCACATAATCGCCGTTCAGAACAACCCCTGATTCGCCTTTATTTAGTTTGAACTCGCCACGAAAAGATCTTGGCAGCGCAGTCCTGTGAGAGACCGCGTCCGATGCTCAAGGCTATCTCGTACCATCGAACAGTTTACATGGTTCCCTGCTAATCACCTTTTGGAGATCTACCTGACGCAAAAACGCCGCACAATGTGCCGGAGGAAGGGTGACCATGTTCCGTTAATTTCACATTGGCCTAGAAACTGTACGTGAACGTTGGGTAAACATAATTACCGATCCCCGCGGGATAGGCACCATGGGAAGAACGCTAATAAGGCACGCGCGCCTGAGGAAAGTCCGACTGGTATAAGCAGGTGAGCAACACAACTGTTGAAAAGAGCGTCTAGATAATCCCATCATCTAGCAATCCATTGTTCACCCATCAAACAAACGTGATTAAAGGTGTCCAAGGACTCACCGAGGCGCTTCCAACACATTGAAACACAATCAGGTCAAGATCAAAACGGCTGGTTCGGCGCGCAGTGTCTGTCATTGCGTATCCTTGGGGTTCACGAGGTCGTCGCATCCACTAAGCAGTGAGATTGTTCGGTGTCGTGTTGGCAACACCATGTTCGACCGCGGTTTACTTGTACATCGCACCTGTACATCATTTCTCCAGTTACTCAGGGGCGACTATCAACAATGTCATGAAAGAGATCAAAGTACGTGACTTGGAGGCTGGTGACAAAACCGCTTACCAGTAGCGAAAGCCCTAGATAGCAACGCTATCAACATATCCTGTCTACACCCTGATTCGCGCCGGGGGAAAAGCCATTAGTAGTGACCCGCACTGCGTCAGCGCCAATAGTATCGTGTCAGTCTCCAGATGCACTAAAGAAACGTTGATGAAAAGCCCAATCAGGGGATAACATCACGCGCGGCATTACGCGAGATATGATCAGCTTCCACCGCGGCAACACACCCCGGACCGGCAAGGGTCAAATTTTAAGTTGGATACGCCCAGCCAACTGTCCCTTGGATACCACCCACCACATACCCACGCACTCCGAGATTCCAGCGCGATGCCGCGTTTGAGCCCCAATGGTATGGTTCCAAAAAACAGACCGTGCGAGTTGGACGGGCGCTTAAAAAGGATGCAGGATATAAGTTTACGAGCGTCGAGACCCCTCCCTAGACCTTGCCACTTGCGTTTCCTTGACGACCTTCCCCATACCATACGCGTCAGCCACGTCATGTCGCAAGCTCCGTGCGGCTGAGTTGTCATGTCTGGAACCATCAGTAGCATGGGCGTTGCGATCCTCGGGGCCGGTATCTTTGCCCAAGAAGGTGAGTTGTTACAGTTCGCGCTCAGAAGAACCGCTCAGATCCCGGACTCACCACATCGCGGTCGAGTTCACAGCGCACCTACCCGGCCTCAGAGCTGTTTATTTGCGAACGAGGCAGAACGCGAGTGTACTGGCGGAAATAGCTTTTGATCTCCTTCATGGTAGGCCGGATATCTATGACGATACAAATCCATCAACCGGTCTCGATGCCCTGCTTTCAAGATCGGATGTTTCGACCGTCATCGTAGCGTTGCCCATTACTCAACGACCTGCCATCATTCTCAAGGTCCTGGCAGCAGGAAAGCATGTCACCAGTGAAAAGCCCGTAGCGCCTGATGTCGCATTAGGCTTGAAACTAATCACAACTTACGAGGTACGTAGAATACAAGCACAGGAGATTGACCTGGAGGATCACAGAAAACTGGGAAGTTGGGCTCGGCTACGTCACCGCTGCACAGGCGATTCGCTTCGGAAAGATCGGAAAGGGTAACCTTCTTTAGTTTGCAACGGGTCAGCTACATGGATCGGGAGTCGAGGTGGTACAAAACACCTTGGCGTAGTTCCGGACGTGAATCAATCAACCTTGCACTCTAATGATATCAGAGTCTAATGATGGGTTACTCCACGGTATCAGAGAAGGTTTTCTTGTAAGTCGAAACCGTACCATGGAACATATGGCTTCACTTGACGCCGCCCGTGTATGCAGCTCGATGTACGTCATTCTCAACATGTCCCGGTAAAAATGCTTGCGACGCGTTTCGTTTTCCTAGCATTTGGCCCCCGCATTACGTGCCGTGCTTCCTAGTCCAATGAAATATCTATCAGGAATGGCCTCGAATGTGGAATGACTCGAACCGAAAGACACGATCAATGCCATCATCAAATGCGCAGATGACGCGCACGGTATCCTTGAAATGAGCTTCGCTGTACCCGCAGAATCGCGTTCAACCGTCAAAAATGGCTTCATGATTACAGGCACAGACGGGTGCATTACCATCAGCAAAGTGAAAGCAAAGGAAATGCCCGTTTTCCGCATCGTTATCCAGTCCGCAACCAAGTCCGCGAACGAAAAGGTGGGCTACGAGAGGGAAGAAGCGGTCAATAAGCCTGTGAAAGGCGTCAAATTAGAGTTGGCCAGCGACTTTGGGAGAGAAAGAAGATGGATTGGGTAGCGCCTACGGTGCACTCAAAGATGTGGCGACTATAGAGGTGGCGTTGAACAGTAACGGAGAGTTGATCGATCTCGAGAAGCTTGATGCTGGACGAAATGTATGCTTCATGGCTGATGTGACAATCGTCAAGCTCATCACAATCGATCAATCGCAGAGTCCCCTAGTAGACCAAGCTGTGGCTATTTTTGAACCAAGCATTCGAAGCCGAAGTTATTGCAGCTGTGGTAAAAGCGTGATGAAGTGCATCTTGTCGGTATGAGTACGCATACCTGTTCTCGAAAAATCGAAGGTGAGCCGGAGAGTTGTTCCCACAGAATCACTTCCTGGATCATTCCAATGACTCGGCCCGCCAGTAGGATTTTTACCCGTGGCTGATAGCAGTCGGCACGAGAACACGAGAAGTTCGACGGCCGAGCTGTACGTGTTGTCATGCAAAACTCCACCGGGGCAGCACAATGCCGCATGGAACAGCACAGTTACCCATTTAAATCTTGAAAATTTCAAATCCGAGCGGACAATCGCGACAGAGAAAGGACGTTCCCGTGTCACTTGAGCACCGATCAATGTAATCGACACATTCTGGGACAGCATCTCCAATGCGAGCAAACGGACGTAACTACCACGTGCTGTCAACGCAATAAATGAGTATGAATAAAACATGTACTTGCGAGGGGTTGAAAGTACCGCTTAAAATAAATGAATAAACCAACCGAATGGGTGAGAGTGGGGCCGTTATCGCTGATGGTGTTTCTAGGTTCATGTCGGCGCAGATCTTGTAAATGCCACTCGGACAGCCTGGGAGAAGGTGTGCAACGGGGCGGTCGGGAGTCGGAGGTGGTGAATCCCCACCCGAGGTGATCCGATGCGAGGCATTTCTTTTCGTGCATATTCTAAGCCGTCACTGGGACTAAAAGAAAGGAAATGAATAAGTGATCAAGGACAGCAAGTGATGAAAGAGGATGCATATGCGTAGGTTCGACCTAGGAGCAGACGGAACTACCAACAGCCTCCGCAAGCATTGAAGTTCCGACCAAATCGGACGAACAGGTCGATCACCAGGTTATAGCAACGGATATTCTCCGAGTTTGGAACTCGGTCATGTATCTAATTTCTCCATTCTATGACAAACTTGAAGTTTCTGGCCGTGCTCTGGGTGATACTTAGAAACGGTAAGATGGCAGGCGAACCTTCGTTGTCTTTGTCACATGGGTCAGAGTTCTGTTGCAGGTCAGGAGTCCTCCAGTAGCATACAGTGAACGACTCGAACTTTCCCAGTTAGAAAAAAGCGCAGAACTCGTTCAGAGCAAAAGTTGAAGACTTGACCTTGAAGACGCATCGGACATAGTACCGTGGGAAGAAAGTAGTACCAGTGTCTATGCCAGAAATCTAGGACTCCGACATGTCACCAGCACTGCTAGCAGTCACGAAAACTTCTCTGGAGTGTAGTACTGCGGCCGTTCTCCAAAAAAGCTACTTGATACCATCCACAGCACTTTTCTGCAAGTTAGACGTTCGATCTCGGCGTCTAAGCTTTCATGTCCGGAGCAATCAGCAGTACTGGGGTTGCGATCCTCGGGAGCGGTATCTTCGCCAGAGAAGGTGAGTCGTTACAGTATATGTTCAACAGATGGTCGCCCTGATGCGGGACTCACATCGCAATCGAGCGCACAGCGCACCTACCCGCCCTCAAGGCCCTCGGACCTCTTGCTCCCGGCCTCAAGGCCGTCTATTCGCGATCGAAGCAGAGCGCGAGCAAGTTGGCGGACGAAGCGTCAGATCTCCTTCATATCAGGCCAGATGTTTATCACGATGCGAACCCATCAACTAATCTCGACGTCTTGCTCACAAGATCCGATATTTCGACTATCATCGTAGCTCTACCTATTACCCTACAGCCCGCCATCGTTCTCAGGGCTCTATCTGCTGGAAAACACGTTATCAGTGAAAAGCCAGTGGCTCCTGATGTCACTTCGGGCTTGAAACTGATTGCGACTTACGAGGCAGAATACAAGCCCAGGGGATTAGTCTGGCGGGTCGCTGAGAATGCAGAAGCAGAACTAGGCCACGCTATCGCTGCACAGGCGATTCGTGCAGGAAAGATTGGAAAGGTTACCTTCTTCACCTTGCGAGACGTTGGTCATATAAATCAGGAGTCACCCTTTTACAAAACACCTTGGCGCGCAATTCCAGAAGTATGTCAACCAAACCTACTTTCTAATTACATCTGATAATTGATCAATGCGCTACTTCATAGCATCAAGGAGGGTTCATGGTCAGTTAAATCCGTATTCCATGACGTGCTCTGACGCTACCCATTACTCGCTCTTAGCTTGATGGTGGTGTTGTACGTCTTTCCTGCGCTACTCCATCCAGAATTGTTGACACATGCCCATCTCGCTTCCCAGCATTCAGCAGCCGCACTGCGAGTGATCCTACCCAGCCCCATGACACACCTTTCAGGGTTCGCCTCGTTGAATGTCAAATGGCTCGCACCACAAGATACGATCAACGCTATCATCAAATGCGCAGATGGCGCGCATGGTATCCTTGAACTGAGTGTCGCTGCACCCTCGGAATCTCGCTCGTCCGTCGGAAATGGTATAATTATTACAGGCACCGATGGATACATTACCATCAACGACACGGAAGCAACGGACCCAGTGTCAGGGGAAGAGAAATCCGTTACCCGCATTGTCATCAAGTCTGTAACCAGGGACACGGACGGAAAGGCGGGGCTGGAAAAGGAAGAGGTAATTGACGAACCAGAGAGGGGTGTCGAGTTGGAATTGGCCAGCTTCTTCGCGGCAGCCTTGGAAGGAAAGGAGGATGGACTGGGTAGCCCCCGAGGTGCGCTCCAAGATGTGGCAATCATCGAGGCGGCATTGAACAGCAACGGAGAGTTAATTGATCTCGAGAAGCTCGTTACGCAAGCTCAGGCAAATTAATGACACTCGGATAGGAAGCAATGTACTAAACAGAAACTGCGGCTTTTGTGGAACACGACGATAACCTTCACGTTCCCGCGTGTGACATCAGCACTGATGAACTACTAGCTCGTCCATCTGTCACATCAAGTATTCTGGTGACAAGAAATCTGAAATTAATTAAGCTTCAAGCCATGTCATAGCAATATTCTAAAATGCTACCATTTTTTGAGAAATAACACAGTAGCTCGTCTCGATTCTGTGGGCGGGAAACAACCAAACTTGTTAGACCTTGCGGATATGTCAACTCGTGACACTTGAGCACTGATCAATGGATTTCGGACAGGACTTTACATGCATCACATGTTGTGAACAATCGTATGAGTCTGGATATTAGAATAAATACGTGCTTGAAAAGAGTAAAGAATGGGGTACGATCCCACACCACACTAGTAAACGTTGATAAACTGGCCGACAGACCAAAATAAGAAAGACAGTGGTCGGTATCATCGTACGATAGGATGAGCCGTTGGTGGAGACGGTAGATCCAGGTTCCTCGGAAGGCGAAGCCGGAGGTCGGTGAAAATCTTGTAGATGGCACCAGGGGAAAGGCCGCAATCGACGAGGTACTCAGGGGTGACGCCCCACCCAAGAAGATCCAATACGAGGGACTTTGCTCGATCCAGGTCCTCGTCCGTCACTAGGATCAAGGAAAAAAAGAGAGATGTGGTAAGCGACTAGTGGAATGCGCCATGAATGAGGATCGCATTACTTGGTTCGGGGGTGAGGCCAGTGCTGGCGAGGGCTGGAGTGGGCCTAGGACTGTCAACGGGTTGTACAGGTGACGAAGCTCTGGTCGGGTCCGATAAATGAACTTGAAGCTGTGATTGATCATTCGGTCGTGGAAGCTCCGTATCCGCGATGCATTCAGAAACATGTCCCTCCACGATCTCACCGTCTTCCAACGAATGGCTGGCTGGGATGACAGGACGCGGCAAGACATGTGGAGTATCTTGATGATCCTCGACAGACATGCGGAGAACGACTTTCGAAAAACGGTGGAGATGGTACGTGCCACTGCCAGAACTTGTTCGGCACGCTTCAAGCAGAAACAGACACCGTGGGAAGAAAGTCGTTCGAGTCGCATTTCACACCAGCGACACACTGTATTTGGAGACTTCAAGACAAAGTTGTGTGCAAATCACGGTGCGTGGATCACGCCGTTTTTGGAGACATTACAGATCAGTTTACATCGCAACTTGGCATCAAATCATGGTACAGGATCATTTAAACGTGATACGACAGCCCGATTTATTCGTTACGTCGATGAGTATTAATGTAGGACATATATGACTTATAAAATTAAGAGGGATAAATATGTTCTGGAATGCGTGGGCGCGGTGCATCGACCCAGTCTCGAAGTTCGGTAGATTTCTAGCATGTCAACACCGGCTGAGTACCTGAGAAAATGTATATTAGAGGTCACGGGACAGGCTAGTAAAACCACGGCATACCTGGATAATACCAGAACGTAACACAAAGGATGAGGTAGAGACCTAGTGATGGTGAGCTGTCAGCATAAGGGTTAGTGTAGTGTGTATTCGTACACATTAGGATCACCCCTTCGAGCCAATTCGACTTGCCGTCTTGGACGACATAGTTGACGGTAAGCACTGCATATGCCAATAAGATAATCGCAGGGAGTCAAAAGAAAAAAGAGAGACATACCTGAAAGGAACATGGCAATGGATTGGAAAGGGTCGAAGAGGAGCGTAAGTGGCTTGTCGAGTATCCATCCCAAGATGACCATAAACCTATATAGTGGGAGATCATGAACGCACATACACCAGAAATTCTAAAAAGACCACGTACGGAATGACAAAGAGCGCAATTTGCTGGTAGGCGTGGTCACTTGTTCTGGTCAAGTGGTATGTAGACGAAAACTCACGATACTAGAACCGACTGCAACACTTAAGCTTAGAGTCAGTTTATCTTTGACAGAAACCATGACCGCTGTAGCATGCTCGGCGGCATTTCCAACAATGGGAAGGAGAATTACTCCGATGAATTCCTTGCTGATGACCCCACTTTGCGTTAGGCCATTAATGGAGTTCACCAGAAACTCTGATTCGACAGAGACAAGCTACGTGGTTCATCAATCATCACCTTCCTCATAACAAGGGCATACGACCAGTAAACTTACCACGGTGACTATGACCAAGAGTGCGAATGAAACAGAAACATTCGTTCGTGGTTCCTCGGTTTCCTCTTCAGCTTTGGTATCACCTGACTCTGGATCGGAAGCTGACCGAGGAGGGATTGTATCTGCCGCGCGGAAATGGGCTTGCAGCTGAGGGGTAGACAAAGGCGAGTCGACCAGCATTCTTTCCGTGTACTGGCCCCTGATTGGTTGCTTCCCACGACGGAATCCGTTGAATTTGAACGGATTTTCACTGTATTTCTTCGACACCAGAACCTCCTCGCCGGCATCATCATAAAGAGATTTATGCGAGAAGAGCTGGAAGAAGAGATAGGATGCATAGACTGTTGACATCCTGGGTAAGTGATTCAACCAAATCTAAAGACAGTCCCGTACTGAAGAGTAGAATGATTGCAACCTATAATGAACTCAGGAATGCTCACTCTCATTGAAGTGAAGTGAACGCACGCCATGACTCATTTCGAGGATGTGTTTATTGACAGTGGTTGAGTGGTAAGGATATGACCCGGAAAGAGCCATAACGAAGGCACCTGGTAGAAGGACGGCAATAACACTGATTGTAAGTAAGGACGAATTCACTTGTGCTGCGACTTTACTTCGATGCTCAATATTAATGATAGAACGATGAGAATAACCATACCGAGCCCGAAACCTTGCTCCGAAAAGCTCAAACCACCTGCAAAGAAACACATGCCAAGAACCAGCACTGCAACAAGATATGAACGAAGGTGCGGAAAGAGGCATGATCTAAGGCTTACGTAGATTGCTCAAAACAGAACCAACAACTAAGGGGCCTATGAGATGGAATATCAACTGAGCGTGATTTTCACTCACGAGACGACTGAACAATATCGAGTTCACATTTTGTCAAAGCGATGACCTGACAGGCGATGAGAATGCGCGACGCAGTTGTACGGATCAAAATAAACACACCGAAATGATCAATTCGACACTGTCTCATGAGTCAGTGATATTTGAAACTGGCCCAAGTGAGAAAAGTACATACGCGTTCCCCTGCATAGAAACATATCAGGCAGTTTCTAAAAAAATGTCGAACAAGCTCACCAGCGTCGCATTCATGAGTCCAGCGAGGGTTTGACCGACCCGCATAGACAACTCGTCCGTGGCAAACGCGAGCAACTGATGGTCATAAATTCAACGTTCTGATCCTGCGCCGATGACTCACGTTTGCGAGAGGTATGATCGCCAGAAACGAGACTGGAAAGATAAGCCGATAGTAACTGTCGTGAGGCCAACCACGCACAAACAAAGATTAGGTTGGGTTTGTCGGGCAATGCAAAATTTAATGCACACTGGCCCGGCGGATGTCAGCGCAAACATGAAAAAATTCATATACTGAACATACAGATATCGGGATACAAACGAGAAGCACGTTCAAATCTTACAATAAAATAATGAGTGTCGAGACTTTGCACCACGGATGAGGGGGAGGGGAGCCTACAAGATACCAAAAAGATGGCTCGTACACTCTGCCAAATCGTCGGAGAGGGCCCAATCTTCTTGGAAGGTTGCATGAGGGCAGAAGCATGTTCCAGAAGAGTAGATTTCTTCCGTTGAGGTTGAACTGTACCTTCAACACTCGTCCGCCCCCGCACGTCGGAGGATGAACCAACAACTTGGAAGTGCGAGGAGTGAACGAGCCTGTGTGTAGAGCTCGCGGATTCGTTCGTTGCCATTGATACTGGCCGATGGTTGATATCCATGGTTCTTGTCGAATGAGTGTAGTCCTATCAACATTCAAACGCTTGGGCTGCTAGAAGCAATCAAGTACCTTTGGAATACCGAGGGTGTATGCAGAGGAGCCTGAGACAAACTTCCATGATATAAGTATTGAAACATACCAACTCCGCTATTTCTAGAAAATCATGCGTCATCCTTACCAATGCGGGTGTTAGTCGACGTGTGTCTCACGGTGGACGTTTTGACCCTCGATGGAGAATGAAATGAAATCCACTTTTCGGACACGTTGCTACTACTAAGTTACTACTTCCCGGATCCTTATGTGTCCAATTTATTTTTATGGTCCTGCCTGCTCTCTGGCACGTCAAACCAGTCGCCAGCCCAAA
>JBBPTX010001165.1:0-12072 GCA_038094595.1 Pulveroboletus aff. annulatus | reverse complement strand
CCCACTGATCTAGAAGGGCCCGTAGATCCCCTGTGTCTTGCACAGTGTCTAGGTCGGGTTTTCCCTTGATAAGATAAAGAGAGCGTTCGTATGCGCTAAGTAAGGTGAAAAATACATAGCTGTAACAAGGCCCAACATGATCGACATGAGGAGTCGGCCTGTAGCAGAGATTAATAAGTACATGAGGGTACCAGCCGTTGATCTGCTGCGGGTGGGTAGAATGGAAGATGTCAACGGTAATTAAAGATAAGGGATCACATCACAGTGATGAGGTGACTGATGTATGGTCTGTGATGATCACGATGTATTAAATACGTGCTGTGATCTGTGGGGCAAATGTGAAGGGTAAAAGTGAAGCCCACAGATCTAGAAGGGCCCATAGATCCCCTGTGTTTAACACAGTGTCTAGGTTGGGTTTTCCCTTGATAAGATAAAGAAAAGCATCTTTATGTGCAAAGTAAGGGTAAAAATAAATAGCTGTAACAGAAACACTCGAACCACAGACCCACATTGAAATCCTCGAGAACCTCCACATACCTCACACTCTGACTCCTCCAACACCCCCAATGATCCCAACCAAGCATATTGGGACGAAAACCCCAATGACCCCTTACTAGACTCTGACGGAGAGCTCGCTACTCACAACCTTGCCCACAGCTTTTCTGCCTCCATGCAGATACCTTGCCCACAGACTCCCCCGTTTCCAACACCCAGATGCCAAACTGGCTGTTACAGCTATATATTTTTCTATATTTTCATCCTTTACTTAGCACATATGAACACTTTCTTTATCTTATTAAGGAAAAACCCGACTTAGACACTGTGCTAGACACAGGGATCTACGGGCCCTTCTAGATCTGTGGGCTTCACTTTCACCTCTTCACTCTTCGCCCCACAGATCACACACACATATTTAATACACCGTGATCATCACAAACCTCGCATCAGTCACCCCATCACTGTGATGTGATCCCTTATCTTTAATTACCATTGACACCTTCCATTCTACCCACCCGCAGCAGATCAATGGCAGGTAACCTCATATATGTATTAATCTCCATTACAGGCCAACTCCTCATGTCGATCATGTTGGGCCTAGGGGATAGACTTATGTAGATACATATCTAGATCGGTACACAACATGTATCTACACATAGAATAGTATATAAAGCAAGGCTGGACGGAGCTCAGTTTCCAGTCTAGTTCTCTTGTCTCCTGCCTACAAAGTACCTCTCCGAAAGAACCTCTCTCGACGTCTATAAGATAGTGATTGCCTGCAGACCTTGTAGTTGCAACACTAGAACTAGACTGTCTATAAATCTTCACCCTTTCACTATCACCAAACGACAGCAAACACGTCTAGTCTCCTACTTAGCTACCCATCGACTCCAGCAAGTGAGCGCATTCATCGAGGCCCCTAGGATACGCTAATCAAGGCCTATATCCAGTGCCTATTTCTTTTCACTGATCTCTTCTCCCCTTTGCAGCCTACACTCCTTGGGTTAATCAGCAGAACCCCTGGGAACTCGTAGACACACCGCCAGTAGCATTCGTAGAACCCGTAGTAAAAGAGGAGTCCAGGGAGAACTCGCTAGCCAGAGCAAGCACAGAGAGTGAGAAAGACCCTAATGACTGGCCAGAGCCAGCAGTCACCAAAGAAGAGTTTTGGAGGATTCTAGAACAGGACCTTCAACCTGAGAGCTTTGATAACAGTGCAGAAGTCGACGTTATCGCCACCGATCTAAGATTCACTGGGGATACCTATTATTGGAACCCCACACCTTCTTATCAAAACCTAAGCTCAGCAACAGACCTAGCTTCGCTTAGACAACCCTCTACCCCTATCCCTGATGACATCAGGCCAGACCCATTCATGTGGCCAACCATACAATGTAACGTTTGCCTAAATGCAACCCTAGGCATAGCACAAGCAGAGAGAGAGATAAGCATTGCTAGAAGGCGATACAGAGAAACTTCAGAAGAATCAGAAGACAAAGAACCACATTGCGCGAAGAGACAGCGTCACGAGTATCCACAAACCATCAGGAGAAACGACAGATATAGCAGGGTTCAACTAAGAGTACAACAGAGGAAATCGTACAAATACTAGTTATCAATCACAATGTCTTTCCTTTCCATCTCAGCCACCAATCTCCACATCACCTTCGCAGACACAAGCGCGAATCATTTAGAAGCGATTGCACAATTCACACAAACTCAAGACAACAGATACGATCATCTCAGCAGTGAAATAGCACAGCTAAAGAATGCAATGGCACGAATTGAACAAATGATCCAAGTGCTAACTATCCAACTAAGACCACCCACAAGACAATCAACCCCAAGTGGATCAGGAGCAACACAAACGAAACCGACCATTAACATGTCCAGAAAAGTAGAGGTTTTCGCAGATCCAGGAGACTATGATGGGTCATTTGCCAAATTTGATGAATGGTGGGCAAAGATCCAATCCTGGATCCTTATAAATCAGTACGCAATACCACCACAAAGTGGCGATGCCATTCTAGCAGTCTTGTCAAGACTAAAAGGACCAAGGGTAGGACCTTTTGCTCAATTGAGATTACAAAGGCTCTTCACAAACCAAGGATATAGCTGGGTAGATCTCGAAGAAGAATTAAGAGATCTCTTTAGAGGAAGTAACATCAAAGACAGAGCCATAAAAAGAATAAATGAAATGAAACAAGGGAATACACAACCTATCGACAATTTCCTTGTAAAATGGTACGCAGAGTACGAGAAGGCTGAACTAGGGGACCCACATGGGGTATATCTTCTAGAGCAAAACGTTAAACAATACATCATGGACTATATCTGGAAGAATGGATTAAGAAAAACAATGGTTCATGAAACAATGGAAACACTAAGAAGCGTAGGACACTACCTCGAAAGTCTAGATCTTATCAGGGGACGTACTCAATTCAGATTTGAATCTAAACCAAAAGACCCAAATGCTATGGACATCAGTGCAGCTCAGAAAGAAGTCAAATCATGCTACAATTGCAGCGAGACAGGGTATTTCGCTAAACAATGCAAGAAGCCCAGCACGAAATGTGACCTTTGCAGATGGTCAAATGGCCACAAAAAGGATTGCCGACGCAGGCAGGTATGAAGCATGTCTTCAGATGACGTTAAAAGCACCGAACACATTTAAACTCCCGGCACACAAGCTGAAAAAGGAAAAGGGCATGACCCCACGGCAGCAATAAGGGGCATGTCATTCAAAGAAGCAAGGGCGTTCTTCAGGGATGTTGAAGATGCCAAAAATAAAAAGTCGGCAAAAGGCAGAGCCTAGATTCAGGAACTGGATCTGAACTAGGCAAAGGAAAGCAAAAGCAGGTACACTTTCCAATGGACAATCGTTTCTCTAGTTTACATGTTTATGATACAGAAGCAGCACCTTCCACTATTATTTCTACTTCTTTGCCGACAGAGGAGTCCTCTCAGAGGCTCGGCCGGGGTGTTACACCAGTGCTTAATTCCTCTTTAAAGAAAGCTAACCCTTTGATCTCACCTGCAGATCAAATCCCAAACGAAGGAATCTTTTGCAGATCATTAAAAATTGATAATGAACTAAAAATGAAAATAAAGATAAAACCTAAAAACACTGATCAAAGTTTTATTTCAGTATCAGCACTCTTGGATTCGGGCGCAAACTGCATCTTTGTAGATAACATATTTGCAATGCAACATGCACTCCCACTCAGGCAACTCACACAACCTCTTACTATCTATAATGTGGATGGCACACAGAATGAAGCAGGCAAAATCACACATGTCACTTCCCTTCTATTAGACTACAAAGGACATCGAGAAATAGTTGAAGCAGAAGTCACTAGCTTAGGAAAGAACCAGATGGTGATCAGCTACTCTTGGTTAAAGAAACATAATCCAGACATCAATTGGAAGACTGGAGAAATCAAACTGAGAAGTTGTGGAAAAGAATGTTGAGAGCTTAGAGATAAAAGTGTCTATCTCAGGTTATTAGAAAAGGAAGAACAGGAAGCACAATATAAAGTATATGAAACTATAAAAATGCTAGAAAAGGAACAAAACGAAAAGCAAGAACAAAATATTAAAATAGGACAAGTAGTGGACAAAAAACTTAAGTCCCTTATGGATCAAAGAAGTCTGCCGTGGAACTCGTGCCGGAATGCTACCATAAGCATTTGAAGGTATTTGAAGAAAAGGCATCAACCAGAATGCCCACACGAAAATCTTGGGATCACGCCATAGATCTTAAAGAAGACTTCCAGCCGAAGAAAGGGAGATTAATACCCCTAAGCACAGATGAACAGAAGGAAGTATCAGACTGGCTAGAAGATCAGTCATCTAAAGGATATATCAGACCTTCTAAATCTCCTCAAATGTCACCAGTCTTCTTTGTACCAAAGAAAGATGGATGTAAACACATGGTACAAGATTATCGCTATCTAAACTCACAAACAGTGTGAAACAACTATCTCCTCCCTCTCATTTCACAACTTGTAGATCGATTAAAAGGGGCTAAGCTATTTACCACATTGGATCTCAGATGGGGATACAACAATGTACGCATCAAAAAAGGTGATGAATGGAAAGCAGCCTTCGTCACACATAAAGAAACCTTCGAACCCCTGGTCATGTTCTTTGGATTGTGCAACTCTCCAGCCACCTTCCAAACTATGATGAACAAACTATTTGCAGATATGGAAGACGTTGTGGTAGTCTACATCAACAACGTCATGATATTTATCAAAACAGACAACAAAGAGGAGCATGCTGAGATCATTAAGAAAGTATTAAAGCGATTAGAAGAAAATGATCTCTTCACTAAACCAGAAAAGTGTCACTTTTTCAAGAAAGAAGTCGATTATTTGGGAATGGTCGTAGGATGTTACACGTGGCCCTTGGGTATGGTCGCGCATAGACCTACGAGGCCTAGGATGAAAGGGACTAGGACGACAGTTGAGAATATCCGTCTACTGGGAGCGGTCGTGGGGTTGCCGGTCTGGGAAATACCTTGCAAAGAGCAAGGGTAGTTGATGTTCCTATGCCAGTTGTGGCTATAGGGTCAGGGGTTCGAGGTAGACGCACACGGACGTGGCGGACATTGATGTGCGAAGCGTTCACTCAAGTGTAGAACGAAGACACAAGGTAGGATTGCTAGAGCTAACTAGGCACAAGCCGTAGGTAGAACTAGGTTAGAGAAAAGAGATGAAGTTCCCTGTTGAAGGGTTTATATAGCGAAGAGGAAGGGGTGACGGTAACGCATCACATGGTTAAGGGCCGGCGTGGGAAGCGGCATGAGAAGGGCAGAAGCCAATAGCAAAACCACGCATGTGAAAGAGACGTAAGGGCCGGCGCATACGGCAGGAGAAGATTAAAGATAAACGAGTACCTGTGCGATGAGGGATAAGCACACTTACGAGATATATGGAATGTCGAAGAACGACGTGGAATGTAGTGGAGTAAGCGTGAAAAGTGAAAAGAATGTCAGTTTGTGATGTTAAGCAAAGAAAAAGAGTAAGTCCTGCAGTGAATCGTAATATTACCCCCTCAGTAACTCCGAAGCTATGGCGAGGACTTCTTACAATTCCCGAAAAGCGGGTCCAGGGGAACCAGTGATGTTTGCATACCCGATGTCGTCTAACTCATCTTGGTCTTCCACGGAAAACCCTTCAATGGGAGAAGAGGGTGTGGGGTGGTAGGATTGCTGGGAGGAAGACGAGGAGTGGCGTGACGAATGACGAGAGTTATTGGTTCGCTGGACGAGTTGTCCATTTCGGAACGTGGCTTGGGGTCGGCGAGAACGAGAGGAGGGAGAGGCGCGGGGGGTAGAAGCGGCAGTGGAGGAAAGGCGGGAGGCAAGAGAACGGGTTGGGCCAGGGCCGGGGCAGCGTGCAAAAGAGTGTCCTGGGGCACAATGAGTACAACCTCTGCAGGTGTATTGTTGACAAGATAATTGGGTGTGCCTGAGATAGTGACAAGTGAAGCAATGCTGGTTGAATCGTGGATGGCCTATGTAGATGCGGTCCCTGCCGTTACGACTGGTCCACCAGTCATTCAGGGTTTGTCTATGGATGGGTGACCCATCCCTGAGTACGACGTCGCCAAGTCCTCGACCAGCGGCGGCTAGGTCTCGAAAGTGGTTGTCTACGTCAAGGAGGAAGGTATCGTACCCGGATTGAAACCCATGGGAGTAGAGGGAATGGCGTGCGTGGTAGATGTAGTCCATCATGGTCCTGCCAAGCATGGTGTGGGGGAATACGGGTCCTGACCCAGAGATGAAGGAGGCGATGCAGTTAAGCTGCATGGCGGTATTGAACCAGGTGTAGAGAGGGGAACCCTCCGCGGCGTAAACACTAATAGGTACACAAAGATGTTCATCAGATAAAAACATATGGAAGCGAACATATTCCTCATCGGTGAATTGCTCTTCCCTGAGGTGATTGGTGTGGCGGTGACTGGAGACGTCAAGGGGAACTTGGGTGTCCCAACCTGAATGGACCTCTAGGGAGTCGGAACTGGGTGCGCGAATGAGAGCGGGACGATGAACACCTAGGAAGGAAGGAGGTCCGGGAGAAGGTTCCCTATGGGGCGGAGGGGTAAACGTTGGCGAGGTCTGGATCCGGCCAGAGACGGGGGAGACGTGGGAGGAGGGAACACCACCAACAAGAGTGGCGAAGTTGACAAGCTGTGGGGTGGAGGGGAGAGTAGGAGAGACCCTCTCGGGGTCGGTAGTGGGAAGACGGACGGAGTTGGGGTTGGTGGAGGTGGGGGCAGCGGGGGCATTGATGGTGGAGAATTCAATGGCCATTATCAGGAGGTGGAATGGGTTGATTTGTGGCGTGGTGGGTGAATGGTTGAGGGAGAGAAAGCGGTGGGGTGTCGTTTTTTATAGTCGTTGAGAATCTCCGACGAATGTTTCAAGTTCCGCTCGGGTTCCCAGGAGTCTTCTTCGACGGAGTATCCTTTCCATCGGACAAGGAACTGGCGGGACGACGGCATTCCGCGGTGTCGTATGATGGCTTCTATTTCGTATTCTTCCTGTCCTTCGACCAGATCTGGGGGCGGTGTAGGGAAGTTTGGGCCGTGTATGGTATTTTCACGATAGGGCGATAAGAGAGAAGCGTGGAACGTGTTGTGGATTTTCCACGTTCGTGGGAGTTTGAGACGATAGGTGACGGGGGATAAAACGTCCGTGATGGTAAAAGGCCCTTCGCGTTTTGCGGCAAATTTAGGATCTTGTATGGATCTTTTCAGATTTTGGGCTTCTAGCCAAACCTTATCTCCTTTGGCGAAGGGTTTGAATGTGGAACGGGTTCGGGCTGCCATGGTTTGTCGAGCGAGTTCGTGAGCAGCAAGGGCTTCTTCTCGCATGGCGGAGAGGTTTTTGAGACGTTCCTCAATGGTGGGTAACTTGGTTTCGGCAATGATCGAGGGGAGGGCGTGGGGTTCGTAGCCCATCATGAGAAGAAACGGGGATTTGCCAGTGACGGAGTGAGGGCGGTGATTATGGGTAAATTCTGCGTGGGAGATATGATCGGCCCACGAGGAGGGGAGATTCCTGCAGTAGATGCGGAGGTACGTTTCGATCTCCTGATTGACTCGTTCAGTTTCCCCATTGGTTTGGGGATGGTATGCTGTAGAGAGGGAAAGGTCGTAGTTGAGGAGGCATCCGAGTTCTTTGGTGAAGGAGGAGGCAAACTGAGGGCCTCTGTCGGAATTTATTTTGTCGTAGAGACCAAATCGTTTGTAGACTTTGTGAAAGAAGAGGTACACGATGTTACAGCTATGTATTTTTCAACTTACTTAGCGTATATGAACGCTCTCTTTATCTTATCAAGGGAAAACCCGACCTAGACACTGTGCAAGACACAGGGGATCTACAGGCCCTTCTAGATCAGTGGGCTTCACCTTTCAGCTCTTCACCTTTCGCCCCACTGATCACAAACACGTATTTAATACTTCGTGATCATCACAGACCTCACATCAGTCACCCCATCACTGTGATGTGATCCCTTATCTTTAATTACCGTTGACATCTTCCATTCCACCCACCCGCAGTAGATCAACGGCTGGATACCTCATGTATATATTAATCTCCGTTACAGGCCTACTCCTCATGTCGATCATGTTGGGCCTAGGGGATGGACTTATGTAGGTACGTATCTAGATCGATACACAAACATGTATCTACATGTAGAATAGTATATAAAGCGAGACTGGACAGAGCTCAGTCTCCAGTCTAGTTCTCTTGTCCTCTGCCTACAAAGCACCTCTATAAGATAGTCCCTCTGCTCGACGTTTAGGATAGTGATTGCCTACAAAGAACTTGTAGTCGCAACACGTGATCCCTTTGGCCGAAACGGTTTTCTTGGTAGGGCAAAGAATTACCCCCTTAGTAAGGCCGTGGTCCACCACGACTAAAAGACTGTCAAACCCCTCAGAGAGTGGGAGGTCGGTGATAAGATCGCAGGAGATCTGCTGAAAGGGGCAGGAGCAGGAAGAGGGAATGGGGAGGAGGGGCGGGGAGGATGGATGCGTGTTTACTTTGTTACGTTGGCAAATAGCGCAACCTTCCACGTAAGAACGAACAAAGGTGGCGAGGCCAGGCCACCAGAAGTCAGCAGCGACGAGTTGACGGGTTTTGAGAAACCCAAGGTGGCCAGTGGAATTGTGATCGTGGCAGCGGGCGACGATGGAGCGGCGAAGAGGTTGGTCGTCGGGGACGTAGACGCGGTTTTGGTAGAGGAGAATGCCATCACGGTATTGCCAATCAGAAAGGCGGGAACGGGCGGCAGGGGGAATGCGTCCGTCGATTTCCTGAAGTTTATGGAGGACAAGGTCGTCGGAGGTGGAGGTGGAAGAGATGATGGAGGAGAGGGTGGAGTCAATAACGCGAACGAAGAGGGAGTCAGGGAGGAGAGTAACCCCGGTGTTGTCATCGTCAAGGTGAGGTAGGAGGTCCAGACGGCGGGAAAGGGCATCAGGTCCGGCAAGATGGGAACCGGGGACGTGGGTGATGCGGTAGTCGAAATCCGCAAGGTCAAGCATCCAACGCGCTTGTCGGCGGTTGAGGTCTTGGGGCTGACGGAAGTAAGTAAGATTTTTATGGTCGGTGAAGACCGTGACGGGAAAAGGGGAGCCGTGAAGGTAATGGCGCCAGGCTTTGAAACCGCGAAGGACGGCGAGGAGCTCTCAATCATGGATGTCGTAGTTTCGTTCCGCGGGAGCAAACGTCTGAGAGAGATAGGAACAAGGATGCCAATCGCCGTTTGAGTCGGTTTGGAGAAGGATACCTCCAGAGGCGTATTTGGAGGCGTCGGTAGCAATAGCAAAGGGGCGGGTGATGTCGGGCATGAAAAGGACCGGTTTTTGTAGGAAGAGTGTTTTCAGCTGGTCGAAGGCTGATTGGCGAGGTAGAGACCAATCCCAAGGTTGGGATTTCTTTGTCAAATCAATAAGGGGTCGGGCAATATCAGAGTAGCCTGGGATAAATCTGTGATAAAAGTTGGCGAAACCAAGGAACGAGTGAACGTCCTTGACTTTCTTTGGGGTAGGCCATTTAGCGATGCCGTCAAGCTTGACGGGGTCCATGGCGAGCTGTCCTTCCTTGACGATGAGTCCTAGGTATTCTACTTCTGGAACGGCGAAGTTGCATTTCTCCAGCTTGAGGTGTAGATCCAGTTCCGTCATTCGCTGGAGGACACGGCGGGTATGTTCGGTGTGAGTTGAATCATCGGGGGAGAAGATAAGAAGGTCGTCCATATAAATGATGAGCCACCCTTCTGCGATCATATCGCGGAAAGAGTCGTTCATAAAGCGTTGAAACGTGGCAGGGGAGTTGGTCATTCCGAAGAACATTACTAGGGGTTCGAAGAGTCCTTTGTGGGTAAGGAAGGCTCCCTTCCACTGATGTCTGTCTTTGATTCTGACGTTGTTATACCCCCATCGGACGTCAAACTTAGTGAATATGCGGGCTCCTTTGAGTTTGTCAAGGAGGTCGGTGATGAGCAGGAGGGGATAGGCATCGCGGATTGTATGTTCGTTAAGGTAGCGGTAATCTTGGCAGGGACGGAGCTTTCCGTCCTTCTTTTTAACAAAAAAGAACGGGGAGGCTTGGGGGGAGGTAGAAGGGCGGATCTTTCCTGTGGCGAGATTTTCGTTTAGGAAGTCTTCCGTGGCTTTCTTTTCATCCAGGGTTAATGGGTAGAGTTTCCCTATCTTGGGAACGAAGGAATCTTTGACGTTGATTTCGTGGTTGTAGGGTCTAGACAGGGGGAGAGAGTCCGCGGACTCTTTGGCGAAGACTGAAGTGAAATCGTTATAGGCGTCGGGGAGGGTGACCTTTGGTTTGGCTTTTTCTGCTGCGGCGGTGAGTTCCGTGGCGGTAGTTATTTTCGCCACAAGTTTTGGATGGGTCTGGTGAAACCGAGATCCAGAACGAGTAATGCATTGGCAGGCATAGTGGTGGAGAGCAGATTTGACGTAATGTTCTCCATCTGGGAGGTCGAGGAAAATGGAGAGCGTGTGATTGGGAATTGTTTCCACCATGGTATGTCGCGGAGGTGGGGCTAGGGGTTTTTTTGGTAGTTGGTCATTGTGGCATTGGGTATCTTGGGCGAAGGAGTGATAAAGTGCCGAGGATTCATCGAGTTTTTCTGAGACGGAGAGCGTTTGGGCTGTCCAGTCAATGACGGGGTTGGTGGTACGGAGCCAGGGTGACCTGAGGATAACGTTTTCGTTTCCACAGTGCATGATGTGGAATCGAACTTGCTGGGCTACACCTCCTAGGTTAATGAAAAGGGAGGAGGTGAAGCGTATTGCCCCTTTAGCGTTTGTGGTTTGGTCAACGTTTCGTACGGCGATGGGCATGGGGAGTTTGTTTAGAGGGAGTCGATGTTTTCGAGCGAAACTCCAGTCGAGGCAGTTGATATCTGCCCTGCTGTCAACGAGGGCGTGAGTGTCGACGGTTTTCATTGTGTGCGAGGAATCCACGAGCTGGAGGGGAATGCGCATGGATTTCTTTGACTGAGATAAAAGTACAGGGGCACACGTAAACGAGGAAGGGGCTGACGTCAAGGCAGTCTTCCTTTCTAAAAATCCACAACGACTTGAGCTACTGCTTCTTCGTCGTCATCGCTTTCATCGTCTTCCTCGATTTTAGCGAGCGAAGGGATTTCTTCGTTGCTTTCTTCAACCTTTTGAACCGTTTTCTTCGGCTTCGGGGTGTTGGGGAGGCCGGGACATTTGGATGACATGTGTCCTTTTTGTCTGCAACGGAAACAGCGTCCTTCGCTGATGCACTTCTTCCGTTCTTCTGGGGTAAGTTTAGCAAGTCGGACGATGTCTACGTCCATTGCATTGGGGTCTTTGGTGGGGGCGGGAGTGGAGTACTGATGGTATGTGGTGCGGGTGGGGGTTTTGTGATGTGCAGCGATCTCTTTTGCGCGGTCCATATGGGTTTGGAAGGTTACGGCTTTCTTGAGCCAAGAGTCGATGGTAGTGGGGACGGTTTCCATCGCGAGGATGCGACGCATGAGGGATTCGGGGATGGCAGCTGAGTAATAGCCGATTAAGACGTTGTGATCGGTGATGCCGGCGATGGCATAATGGTTTTGAAACTGGGCGTTATATTCAGTGAGCGAAGGGGAATATCCGCCTCCTTTCATGGCGGTCATGCGGGTAGTGGTAAGCCAGGCGATGGCGTTTCCAGTGGTATCATAGTGTTTGAATGCCAAAAGGAATTCGTCGCGGAAATTGTCCCAGGAGCCCATAGAGATGGACCCATCGTGGGCGATCTTTGAGGTGCGGAAGGTGTTGGCCCACATAAGTGCGGGTCCCTTGGTCATGTATGACAGTGCAAAGGCTATCTGTTTTGGAGCAGTGTTGTAGACGTCAGAATTGACGTTCAGGTAGAAGACGACAGAATCGAGCCATTGTTTGGCCGTCTTATAGTCGCCATCGTATTTTTCGGGGGTTCCGATACGGAGTTCGACAGGTTTGTTGGACATTGGTGGGATCGGGGGAAAGAGATGGCCGGTTTGGCGACGAGGGGTTGGGGACGGT
>JBBPTX010001164.1:0-12073 GCA_038094595.1 Pulveroboletus aff. annulatus | reverse complement strand
GCAAATACGTTATCTACAAAGACGCAGTTTGCGCCAGAGTCCAAGAGTGCTGATACTGAAATGAAACCCTGATCAGTGTTTTTGGGTTTTACCTTTATCTTCATTTTTAGTTCGTTATCTATTTTGAGCGATCTGCAAAAGATGCCTTCGTCTGGGATTTGATCTGCAGGTGAGATCGAAGGGTTAGCTTTCTTTGAAGAGGAATTAAGCACCGGTGTAACACCCCGGCCGAGCCTCTGAGAGGACTCCTCTATCGGTAAAGAAGAAGATATAATAGTGGAAGGCGCTGCTTCCGTATCGTAAACATGTAGACTAGAGAAACGATTGTCCATTGGAAAATGTACCTGCTTACACTTACCTTCGCCTAGATTAGACCCAGTTCCTGAATCTAGGCTCTGCCTTTTGCCAACTTCTTATTCTCGGCATCTTCGACGTCCCTGAAGAACGCCCTTGCTTCTTCGAATGACATGCCCCTTATTGCTGCCGTGGGGTCATGTCCTTTTCCTTTTTCAGCTTGGGTGCCGGGTGTGTAGATGTGTTCGGTGCTTTTAGCGTCATCCGAGGACGTGCTCCTTACCTACCTGCGTTGGCAGTCTTTCTTGTGGCCATTGGACCATCCACAAAGATCGCATTTAGTGGAAGGTTTCTTACATTGTTTGGCAAAGTGGCCGGCTTCGCCACAATTGTAACATGACTTTGCACCCTTTTGTGCTGCGTCTATGTCCATTGCATTGGGATCTTTCGTCTTTCCTTGTGATCTATATTGCGTTCTTCCTCTGATCATATCAAGACTTTCAAGACGATGCCCAACGTGTCTCATTGTTTCCATGGTGGCTTCTACGGTGTCTTTGCGCATGCCGTTTTTCCAAATGAAGTCCACAATGTACCTCTTCACTCTATTTTCCAGTAACCATACTCCGTGTGGGTCACTGAGTTGCGCTTTTTGATATTCTGAATACCATTTTACAAGGAAGTCGTCGATAAGCTGTCCTTGTCCTTGATACATTTCTTGGATCTTCTTTGTTGCACGATCCTTGACATTGCTTCCTCCAAACAGTTGCCTGAGTTCGTCCTCCAGTTTGTCCCAAGTGTAATTGTTTCCAGGGGTATAGATCAGCTGGAGTCTTAGTTGTGCAAAGGGTCCTGCCCTTGCGCCTTTTAATCTCGAGAGTATTGCGAGGATTGCTTCATTGCTTTTTGGAGGGATTGCGTGTCAATTGATCTCGATCCATGCTTGGATCTTTGCCCACCATTCGTCGAATTTAGCGAAAGATCCATCATATTCTCCTGGATCTGCGAAGACTTCTACCTTCCTGGACGATGCTCCTGCTACTGGAGTGATTACTGGTGTGGGTTGTGGTTGTGGTGGAGCCGGTGGTGCTTGTGGCGTGAGTGCTTGAATTAATTGTTCGATGCATCCTATTGCTTGGTTGAGTCTGGTGACTTCATCGGTGAGGTGTTTAAACTGTTGCTCCTGTGTTTGAGCAAATTGTACGATTGCTTGTTGGTTTTTGCTCCAGTCTCCTTCTCTGAAGATCTCTGTCAAGTCGGTGGATGTGATGGGTTGAAAAGACATTGTGATTGTAGGGAAGGACTAGTATTTGTAGTTCTTTCTTTGTTGAACCCTTAACTGTAATCGACTATAACGATCGTTTCTCCTGATCGTTTGTGGGTATTCTCTACGCTGCCTCTTAGCGCGAGGTTGTATTTCTTCGTTCTCCTCTGCTGATTGTTCTCTGTATCGCCTCCTTGCGATGCTGATCTCTCTCTCTGCTTCTTGCGCACCTAGGGTTGCTTCTAGATGAATGTTACGTTGTGCCGTAGGCCAGGCGAAAGGGTCGTGGCCTATGACGTCAGGGATAGGGGTAGAGGGTTGTCTAAGCGAGGCTAGATCTGTTGCCGGGCTTAGGGTTTGTGGTGAGGGTGTAGGGTCCCAGTAATACGTATGACCGGTGAATCTTAGATCGGTAGCGATGATGTCTACGTCTGCACCATTTCCGAAGCTTTCAGGGTGAAGATCTTGTTCTAAGATCCTCCAAAACTCTTCTTCAATGACTGCCGGGTCTGGTCAGTCGTTGGGGTCTTCTTCACTCCCTGTGCTCGCTCTAGGTAGCGAGATCTCCCTGGGCTCTTCTTTGACTACAGGTTCTGCTAGGGCTACGGGTACTTCTACTAATTCTCAAGGGTTGGTTGGGTCGACCCAAGGGGTGTACGCTGCGAAAGGGAGAAGGGATCGGTGAAAAGAAATAGGCACTAGGTGTGTGCTTCTGTTAGCGTGTGCTAGATGCCCCTATTGATGCGCTCACTTGCTTAGAGCCTGTGGTAGCGAAGTGGGAGGCTTAGTAAGCGTCTGCTGTCGTTTGATAGTGAAAGGGTGAAAGGTTATAGATAGTCTAGTTCTAGTGTTGCGACTACAATTTCTTGCAGGCAATCACTATCAACAGACGTCGAGAGGAGGAGGTATCTTAATACTACTGTGTAGGCAGAGAACAAGAGAACTAGACTGGAGACTGAGCTCCGTCCAGTCTCGCTTTATATACTATTTTATGTGTAGATACATGTTGTGTACCGATCTAGATACGTATCTACATAAGTCCATCCCCTAGGCCCAACATGATCGTCATGAGGAGTTGGCCTGTAACGGAGATTAATAAGTACATGAGGTATCCAGCCGTTGATCTGCTGCGGGTGGTAGAATGGAAGGTGTCAACAGTAATTAAAGATAAGGGATCACATCATAGTGATGGAGGTGACTGATGTGAGGTCTGTGATGATCACGATGTATTAAATACATGCTGTGATCAGTGGGGCGAAAGTGAAGAGCTGAAGGTGAAGCCCACTGATCTAGAAGGGCCTGTTAGATCCCCTGTGTCTGGCACAGTGTCTATGTCGGGTTTTCCCTTTGATAAGATAAAGAAAGCGTCTGTATGCGCAAGGTAAAAGATGAAAAATATATAGCTGTAACAATGTCCATGTTGTCCAGACAGGTCCATAGCATCGAATTCCATCTGCAAGATGAAGGAGACCATGTATGGTCAGTGTACAGGCTGAGAGATGCTCCGCACAGTATTGATAATTGTTACGATTCGCTCGCAGGACGAACTCTTTTTCTCTCCTTTCTCTTCTTTCTCTTTTGGACTAATACTCTCCATTTCTCACGCTTAACCTTGTTCCTTCCATGTTGTTCTATGACAGTCCACTCATCTCGTAAGCGTGCTTATCCCTCACTGCGCAGGTACTCCTTCTCTTCTGATCTTCTCACGCCGTATGCGCCGGCCCTTAACGTCTCTTTCTCATGTGTGGTTTTGCTATTGGTCTTTACTTTCCTCTGCCGATTCCCACGCCGGCCCTTAAACACTGTGATACGTAACCATCACGACCTGTACTTCACTATATAAACTGTTATAGCTATATATTTTTCTATATTTTTCATCTTTAGCGCATATGGACGCACTCTTTATCTTATCAAGGGAAAACCCGATGGAAGACACTGTGTTAGACACAGGGGATCTAACGGGCCCTTCTAGATCAGTGGGCTTTGCCTTCAGCACTTCACTTTCGCCCCACTGATCACAGCACGTATTTAATACTTCGTGATCATCACAAACCTCACATCAGTCACCTCATCACTGTGATGTGATCCCTTATCTTTAATTACCATTGACATCTTCCATTCCACCCACCCGCAGCAGATCAACGGCTGGTAACCTCATGTACTTATTAATCTCCATTACAGGCCGACTCCTCATGTCGATCATGTTGGGCCTAGGGGATGGACCCATGTAGATACGTATCTAGATCAATACACAACATGTATCTACAAGTAGAATAGTATATAAAGCGAGACTGGACAGAGCTCAGTCTCCAGTCTAGTTCTCTTGTTCCACTGCCTACAAAGAACCTCTCATAAGATAGTCTCTCTACTCGACGTTTAGGATAGTGATTGCCTGCAAGGAATTGTAGTCGCAACATAAACCCTTCAACAGGGTCTCCCCATTTCTTCCCTTAGCTTAGTTCTACCTACGGTTTGTCGCCTAGTTAATACTAGCAATCTACTTGCCTTTACTCCTCAGTCTTCGTCCTACTATTAAGTGGACGCTTCACACTCGGCCCAGCTGCCCTCGTGTGTCTCACTCTTGATCCTTCGATCCGTTCGTCAAAGCTAGACGATGGTTACTCCCGGACCCGTCACAACCCTTGACAGTATCCTAGACCCAGCATCTCCACGGCTGGCTTGTGTTGTCGTATACACGAACGACCAACCTCGTCAACCCTACTAGGTGTTAGTAGGTCTACGCGCGACTATACCCACGGCCACGCGTAACAAAAGAACTAAGCTACCTCCTTGTTCGAGTACTATCACGTACGCCGCCCACCATAGCTTCTCACCAAAACACTTGAACCACCGATCCGCATTGGAATCCTTGGGAACCTCCTCGCACCTCACACTCAGACTCCTCTGACACCCCTGACGATCCCAACCAAGCATATTAGGATGAAGACCACGACGAACCCTTGTTAGACTCGGACAAAGAACTCGCTACCTGTGACCTCTCCCATAGTTTCTCTGCCTCTGTACAGATACCTCGCCCTCAAACACCCCCGTCCCTGACACCGAGACAACAAACCGGCCACATCTTTCCCCCGATCCCTCACCCTCTGTCACCCACCATGACAACCAAACCCCTCAAACTTCGCATTGGTACCCCAGAAAAATACGATGGAGATTATAAGACGGCCAAACAATGGTTCGACTCCGTCGCGTTCTACCTCAACATCAACACTGAGGTCTACACCACCGACCCGAAGCGCATCGCTTTTGCGCTCTCCTATATGACCAAAGGCCCCGTGCTCACGTGGGCCAACACCTTCCGATCTTCTAAAATCACAACCAATGGAACAATCTCAATGGGCTCCTGGTCCAACTTCTGCAATGCCTTCATTCTGGCGTTTAAACACTACGACACCACGGGTAACGCCATCGCCTGGCTTACCACCACTCGCATGATTGCCACCAAGAACGGCGGATACACCCCCTCGCTAACTGAGTATAACGCCCAGTTCCAAAACCATTGCGCCATTGCCGGCATCACCGATGACAACGTCCTCATCGGTTACTACTCTGCTGCCATCCCCGAAGCACTCATGCGCCGAATCCTAGCTATGGAAACAATCCCCACCACCATAGATGCATGGCTGAAGAAGGCAGTAACCTTCCAGACCCATATGGAGCGTGCTAGAGAAATCGCCGCTCGTCACAAAACTCCCACTCGTCACACGTACCATCAGTACTCTACCCCTACTCCAACAAAAGATCCCAATGCCATGGATGTCGACGCAGTTCACATCCAGCGACTCTCCCCTGCCGAACGAGAACAATGTTGCAAGGAGAGAAGGTGTTTCCACTGTCGTCAGAAAGGGCATTGAGCAAACAACTGCCCTACGTTTACCTTGAACACCCCAAGGCCGAAGAAAGTCGTCCGGAGGGTAACAGAAGTGGAAGTCGAGGACAAAGAAGAAGTCCCTCGGCTAATGGAGATAGACGATGAAGATAATGACGAAGAAACGAAAGTGTCTCGCGTTGCCATTACCTCTCAGGATTTTTGAAACGGAACGCTGCCTTGACGTCAGTAGTTCCTAGTACGTGTGCACCTGTACTTGTATCCACATCAAAGAAGTCAATATGAATCCCTCTGCAACTCATTGACCCCTCACACACCATGAAAACCGTCAACACCCGCGCCCTCATCGATAGCGGCGCAGATATCAATTGCCTCGATTGGGACTTCGCCCGAAAACACAAGCTTCCCCTTGACAAACTACCGACTCCTATCCCTGTCAACAACGTAGACCAAACTCCGAACGCCAAAGGAGCCATCCGCTACACCACCTCTCTCTTTACAAACATTGATGGGATCGCCCAACATATACGCTTCCATGTCATGCATTGCAGATCCGAGAATGTGATTCTTGGAATGCCCTGGCTACGCCTCACAAACCCCTCCATCGACTGGCCATCGCAAATGATCAGTATTCCCGAAACAATAGATGAATCAGCCTCTTTGTACCATATTCACATTGCCGATCTCAAACGACATGATAATGCCCAACCTAGAGCACCTCCCTTGAAGCCACCTCGCCATGTCCTAGTCGAAACTATTCCCGACCACACCCTCTCTACGTTCCTAGATATGCCAGATGGAAATCTCTACGTCCGCCACGCACTCCATAACAACGCCTGTCAAAGGATCCTCAAGACAGAGTCCCGATATCACCAGACGCATCCAAAGTTGGTTGCTAAACTCACCACCACAACCGAACTTGCGGCTGCCACCGAGAAGGCCAAGCCAAAAGTTACCCTACCTGATGCCTATAAAGACTTTGCCCCAGTCTTTGCCAAAGAATCCGCCGACTCCCTTCCCCCCTCTAGACCTTACGACCACGAAATCAATGTCAAAGACTCGTTCACCCCAAAAATCAGTAAACTCTACCCACTCACCCCCAACGAGAAGAAAGCCACAGAAGACTTCCTGGATGAAAACCTAGCCACTGGAAAGATCCGACCCTCAAACTCCCCACAAGCATCGCCATTCTTCTTCGTCAAGAAGAAGGACGGAAAACTCTGCCCATGTCAAGACTACCGATACCTCAACGAACACACCATTCGCGATGCCTACCCACTACCATTAATCTCTGACCTCCTTGACAAGCTCAAAGGAGCCCGAACATTCACCAAGTTCGATGTACATTGGGGATATAACAATGTACGTATAAAGGATGGACACCAATGGAAAGGCGCCTTCCTCACCCACAAAGGACTCTTTGAACCGATGGTAATGTTCTTTGGAATGACTAACTCACCCACGACCTTCCAATGATTCATGAACGACTCCTTCCGCGATATGATCGCCGAGGGATGGTTGGTCATTTATATGGACGATCTTCTCATCTTCTCCCCAGATGATGACACCCACACCGAACGCACCCGTCGTGTCCTCAAATGGATGATGGAACTGAATCTTCACCTTAAACTGGAGAAATGTCAATTTGCCGTCCCCAAAGTTGAATACCTCGGGATGATCGTCAAGGAAGGACAACTTGCTATGGACCCCATCAAACTCGACGGAATCGCTAAGTGGCCAATGCCACAAAAAGTCAAAGATGTCCATTCCTTCCTCGGATTTGCTAATTTTTATAGACGCTTTATCCCGGGATATTCCAACATCGCTCGCCCGCTCATCGACCTCACCAAGAAGACTATGCCCTGGAAATGGGACCCCATACAACAATCCGCCTTTGAACAATTCAAGGGGTTGTTCCTCCGTAAACCCATCCTTTTTATGCCAGATATCACTCGACCTTTTGCCATGGCCACCGACGCTTCAAAATACGCGTCGGGTGGAATTTTACTGCAAACCGATGCGAATGGGGATTGGCACCCCTGTTCCTACTTATCTCAATCTTTCTCCTCCTCAGAACGCAACTATGACATTCACAACAGGGAGCTCTTGGCCGTTATCTGCGGTTTCAAAGCCTGGAGGCAATACCTCCATGGCTCTCCCTTCCCCGTCAAAGTCTTCTCCGATCACAAAAACTTGATGTACTTCCGTTGTCCCCAAGATCTCAATTGGCGTCAAGCCCGCTGGCTCCTTGACCTCACTGATTACGATTATTCAATCACCCACATCCCCGGAACCCAACTTGCTGGCCCAGATGCTCTCTCTCGCCGCCCTAACCTCCTCCCTCACGCTGACTCCGACAACATTGGGGTCACTCTCCTCCCCGATGCCCTCTTCGTGCGTCTCATTGATTCTGCCCTCTCCAATCACATCGCCTCCACCTCCTCCTCAGATGACCTCGTTCTCCACAAACTACAAGAGATTAATGGATCCCTTCCCCCGGCCTTTTGCTCTCGCCTTGCCGACTGGCAGTTCTCCAATGGCGTCCTCCAGTATCAGGGATGCATCTATGTCCCTCCCGACTGTGACCTTCGCCGCGCTGTCGTTCAGCACTCCCATGACCATGACTCCGCCAGTCACCCCGGCTATCTAAAAACTCGTCAACTCGTTGCTTCGGAATTCTGGTGGCCTGATCTCGCCACGTTTGTCCGTTTCTATGTCGAGGGCTGTGCCGTGTGCCAACGTAACAAGGCCAACACTCACCCTACCACTCCTCCCCTCGTTCCTATTCCGTCCTCTTGCTCCCGCCCTTTTCAACAGATCTCTTGCGATCTGATCACCGATCTCCCACTTTCTGGGGGATTTGACTCGTTGTTGGTTGTGGTGGACCACGGCCTTACTAAGGGGGTAATTCTTTGCCCCACGAAGAAGACTATCACCGCAGAGGGCATAGCAGCGCTCTTTTTCCACAAAGTCTACCTCTGCTTCAGCCTTTATAACAAAGTAATCTCCAACCGCGGTCTGCAGTTTGCCTCCACGTTTGCCAAAGAACTCAGAAGACTCCTCAACTACGACCTATCTCTCTCCACAGCATATCATCCCCAGACTGACGGAGAAACCGAACGTGTCAACCAAGAAGTTGAAACCTACCTCCGTATCTATTGCGGCGATCACCCCTCTACCTGGTCCGATCATATCTCTCACGCCGAATTCACCCATAATCACCGCCCCCATTCCATCACTGGCAAGTCCCCGTTTTACCTCATGATGGGATATGAACTCCGCGCTCTTCCCTCGTTGATCGCCGAAACCAACATTCCCGCCATCGAAACACGTCTCAAAGAACTCACCGCCCTACGAGACGAAGCCCTCGCATCCCACGAACTTGCACGGCAAGTGATGGCATCAAGATCCAAGTCAAAGTTCGTACCTTTCAAGAAAGGTGAGCATGTTTGGCTAGAAGCTAGAAACCTCAAATGATCTATTCAAGATCCGAAGTTCGCCGCAAAACGCGAAGGACCTTTCATTATCTCCGACGTCCTTTCTCCGATTTCCTATCGCCTCTGACTCCCACGAACGTGGAAAATCCACAACACATTCCATGCTTCTCTCTTATTGCCCTATTGCGAAAATGATGTACATGGCCCGAACTTTCCCACACCGCCGCCGGATCTTGTTGAAGGACAAGAAGAATACGAAATTGAACGAATCATACAGCATCGAGGTATGCCGTCAGCCCACCAGTACCTGATCCGATGGAAAGGATACTCCGCCGAAGAAGAATCTTGGGAACCAGAGCAGAACTTGAAACATTTGTTGGAGTTACTAGAGGATTATAAAAGACGACACCCCCATGCCTTCTCCTCCTCACCCACTTGCCCATCACGCCGCGCATAAACCCTCTCCATCTCCTACTAATGGCCATTGAATTCACCAATGTCGACACCCCTGCAGCCGCACCCTCCACCAACCCCAGCACAATCCGTCTTCCCTCTGATGACCCTGCAAGGGTCTCTCCTACTCGCCCTGCCGCCCCTCAGCCTGTCAACTTCGCCACTCTTATTGGTGATGTTCCTGCCTCCCACGTCTCCCCCGTCTCTGACAGGATCCAATCCTCGCCTTCGTTTACACCTCCGCCCCATCGGGAACCTTCTCCTGGACCCCCCTCGTTCCTAGGCGTTCATCGCCCCCAACTCGTTCGTGCACCCAGCTCGGACTCCCTTATCGCTCATTCTGGCTGGGACTCCCAAGTCCCCTTAGACATCTCTGCTCACCTCCACACTGGCCATCTTCGGGAAGAACGGTTCACCGATGAGCATTACGTTCGCTTCCACTCTCTCATGTCTGATGACCGCCTCCAGGTTCCTATTAGTGTTTATTCTTCTGATGGCTCGCCCATCTTTACTTGGTTCAAAACCGCGATGCAGATCAATCACGTTGCCGCCTTCATCTCCGGCTCTGGTCCGGTATTCCCTCACACTACGCTTGGACGGACTATGCAGGACTTCATCTACCACGCACAGTATCAGCTGTACTCCCACACCTTCCAGATGGGATATGACAACTTCCTCCTCGACGTCGACAACCATTTCTGAGATCTTGCCGCCGCAGGTCGAGGACTTGGAAACGAAGTTTTGAGGGATGGGTCACCCATTCATAGGCAAACGCTTAACAACTGGTGAACTGGTCGTAACGGCAGAGATCGCGTTTACCCTGGACACCCTCGCTTCAACCAGCGGTGCTTCCAATGCCATTGCCTCGGCCATACCCAGCTATCCTGCCAGCAACACATTTGCACTGGATGCCGCCGACAGGCGCCTGGCCACTCCCTTGCCCGCTGTCCAGGACCATCCCACTCTCTCGCCTCCCGCCTTTCCTCCTCCCACGTCCAATCCTCATCTACATCCACTCCCCGCCGCCCCCAAGCTGCGTTCCATAATGGACAAATCGTCCGTCGAGCCACTCCCTGCCGAACCCCTCGTCAGTTGTCCTCCTCTTCCTCTCAACAATCTTACCACCCTGCACCATCCTCACCACACACCCCCTCTCCCTACGAGGATGGAGATGAATTAGACGATGTCGGTTACGCCAACATCACTGGCTCCCCGGGACCCGCTTTTAGGGACTTGTAAGGAATCCTTGCCGTAGCTTCGGGTTACTAAGGGGGTAATGTTACGATTTGCTCGCAGGACGAACTCTTTTTCTCTCCTTTCTCTTCTTTCTCTTTCGGACTAATACTCTCCATTTCTCACGCTTAACCTCGTTCCTTCCATGTCGTTCTACGACAGTCCACTCATCTCATAAGCATGCTTATCCCTCACTGTGCAGGTACTCCTTCTCTTCTGATCTTCTCACGCCGTATGTGCCAGCCCTTAACGTCTCTTTCTCATGCATGGTTTTGCTATTGGTCTTTACTTTCCTCTGCCGATTCCCATGCCAGCCCTTAAACACTGTGACATGTAACCGTCACGACCTGTACTTCACTATATAAACCCTTCAACAGGGTCTCTCTGTTTCTTCCCTTAGCTTAGTTCTACCTACGGTTTGTCACCTAGTTAGTACTAGCAATCTACTCGCCTTTACTCCTCAGTCTTCGTCCTACTATTAAGTGGACGCTTCACACTCGGCCCAGCCACCCTCGTGTGTCTCACCCTTGATCCTTCGATCTGTTTGTCAAAGCTAGACGATGGTTATTCCCGGACCTGTCACAACCCTTGATGGTATCCTAGACCCAGCATCTCCACGGCTGGCTTGTGTCGTCGTATACACGAACAACCAACCTCGTCAACCCTACTAGGCATTAGTAGGTCTATGCGCGACTATACCCACGGCCACGCGTAACAATAATAGTATCTGCATTACCGGCACGTGAAATGGATGGATGTGAACCAGTACGACATATACTCACCATTCATAACCTTGGACCCATTTAATCAAGCGCTGCTCGATATCATCAACTTGTGCTGAGGTCAGGCGAAACTGTAACATGAGTTTCATGAGCTCTGCAAGCTCGTACATGTGCTTGTAGTACTTATTCTTGTGAAAACATCTCTCTAGGAGCTTTGGGGCAAGATAGACATACCAGAAAGACCACAATTCGGCCGTGAAAAGTGACCAATCTGAGGCAATATTTGCAAGGACACGAACAAAAGTGACTGGTATGTGTTGAACTGCTTCTGCCATCTCTTGTCCAACCTCTTTCCAGATATGTGGGGCAATCTCGAACTCTTTGCTGCCCTCGCCCAGCCCTTTAAACCACCCAGTCCAGAAGTCAATGAGGTTAGGGATGACATTCTTAAGGAGAAGGTGGAACCACTCCTAGGGACATGACCGAGCATAGTCCAATGACCCCATGCGAGACAGGGCAGGTATATCTTTGATTTCAGTATTCTTCAAGATCCACTCCTTCTCTGCTTTTGTTTTCACAGCATGTATTTGACTGGTAGTCTCAATAAAATCTTGGTGCTTTTGAGGTGGAAGCAAATCTGGAGCCCATTCGATCATATCTTGATTGTTTCTGAGGTTGGTTGGTGGATGGAGAGGGACGTAGTAGGTTGTGCTAACACCATGTATTGCACGAATCTTGCATGATTGGCAGGGATAGATCGCATTATGCCCTTTGATCTGAAGGAACTTCTTGATTGCAATGATATCACCTAGTTTAGTGATTATGT